>BMAO01001756.1:0-42492 GCA_019973975.1 Trichonephila clavata | reverse complement strand
AAAAAGGAAAAAATTATCTATAACGCCCCTTGAGCCCCGCAACGACACCTAGCAGTCGATTTTCAAAAAACACTAACATAGGGGATTTTAATCATGAAAGTTTCTGATTATCATATTTCAAGACTGTACGCCCAGTAGTTTAAAAATGGAAATAATTATCTGGAACGCCCCTTAACCCGCTATGCCATTTGGAGCGTTGATTTTTCACGAAACGCATTTTGTAGCGTATCTGTATAATATGAGAGGAATCTGTTTACCAAATTTCAAGACTGTGCGTCTAATAGTTTAAAAATTGAAATAATTATTTATATCTTATTTTAACCCCCGCAACACCCCTTTGGGGTCAATTTTCCAAAACCCATTTGTAGTGGATATTTACTCCATGAAAGAAACATGCCTACTAATTTTTAAGCAGGTATGTCAAGTAGTTTTAAAAACGAAAATATTTATCTATTACGCCCCTTAATCCCCCTCAACGTCACTTGGGCTATTTTTCCCAAACCCATCTTGTAGCTGATCTCTACTCTATAAAAGGAATCTATTTATCAAATTTAAAGTCTGTACGTCTAATAGTTTTAAAAGTGGAAATAATTATCTATAACGCCCCCGCAACGCCACTTGGGGTTGATTTTCACATAGCTCATTTTGTAGTTATCTATTACTCAATGAAAGGAATCTGCTGACCCAATTTCAATATTGTACGTCGAGTAGTTTAAAAATGGATACAAATTTATAACACCCTTAACCCCGTAACGCCCCTTGCGTTTTGAATTTCGCAAAAAATCCTTCTTAGTGGATCTCTACTCCTGAAAGAACATGTCTTACCAAACTTCAAGTCTGTAGATTGAATAGTTCCGGAAATTGATGTCAGTGAGTGAGTGAGTCGCTTTTCTCCTTTAATATATAGTTTTGAAATATATTTGTTCGGGAGCACTAGAACCCCAATCCTGATTTTTAAAAAAAAATTTCAAAAACTTTTCCGGGACCTAATAATGTCCCAAATTTTCACGGTGATTGGATGTAAGGTTTTTGAATCTATCGAGTACAGACAGACAGACACACACTCAAGTCCATAAATAAAGATAATTCAGAATCCCACAAAAATTTGAACCCTAAAATAAAAATGTCACCTGTAGAATATCACACCATCTGAAGAAGAATTTGCAAATTAAAGGAAACCACCAGATAGCGTGGATAGTACGTCACAATGACGAGAGTGTAAGAGAGGGGTATATAAGGAATGAAGGCAAAGAAGTAAAATGTTCACAAGCGCTTTAAAAGCCTTTCAGTGCAATAACAGCATAGTTAGGCACAAAGGAAGCATTTGGATGATTTTTTACGTGGTATAATTATCGACGACTGGAATGTGGACGTACCCAGCGAAGTATGAGGAACTTGGAATCGCCCAGAGTGTCATCTCCAGGCTTTGGCAACGATTCCAAGATGATAGTAATGTGAGTAGATGTTAAAGCACAGTCATCCCCCCCCAGTTACAACGCCGAATGAGGACCGGTATTTGGTAGTTACTGCCAAAAGAAACAGACGGAGCACAGCATCAGACCTATCTCGTCAGCTCTCTTCAGCTACCGGTACGACAGTTTCAAGGCAGACCGTGTACAGACGCTTAGGCACATTGGTCTATATGCTCGTAGGCCTGTCAGATGTGTTCCCTTACCGCAACTCACTGTCGCTGCGATTAATCTGTAGTAGAGAGCATGCATTGTGTGACACCGCAACAGTGGTCTTGTGTGATGTTTTCCGACGAGTCCAGGTTTAGTTTGCAGTCTGATTCTCGCCGGACTTTCATATGGAGAGCGCCAGGTACCGTTACCACCAAGAGAACCCCATTGAACGACACCGTTACGGTGGAGCAGGATGGCTCGTTTGGGGAGGAATTATTCTTGGTTTCAGAACTGACCTGCATGTTCTGACATCTATCGGGATTTCATTCTGGAAAACATGTACGTTTGTTTCGGGGTGCCATGGGTGCTGAATTTCTGTTTATGGATGACAACGCCCGTCCTCACCGTGCAAACATTGTAGACGAATGCCTTCAATCGGAGGATATCACCCGTATGGATTGGCCAGTATACTCACCGGACTTGAATCCAATAGAGCATGTGGGATATGCTTGGCCGACGAATTGCAGCCCGTCAACCCCCTCCCACCTGTCTACCGGAACTTCTTAGGGCATTGCTTGATGAGTGGTGTAATATTCCCAAAGATCAGATTGATAATTTGATACTCAGCATGCGTAGGCGTTGTAAAGCTGTATTGCATTGTCCGGGACACATACTCCGTATTAACATACTAACCATGTTATACTGTTTTTTTGTAAATAGGTTCCTTTTTGAAATTTGCTCCAGAGAGTAAAAATCGCAATTTTTATTAATTATGTCAAAGATATAGCATCTTTTTGCTCTTTACCTTTTGTTTAATAAATAGACTTTACAAATAAGTCAAATTTGTTTTGCTTCTGTCTCTTTCTTTGCCTGAACTTCATTATTCTTAATTTATGGACATGAGTGTATATAGATAATAATTAACATGTGGTAAAAGTAAAGTAATCTTACGATAGTATTCTAAAAGTGTTCAAATATTCAACTTTAGTATTTTTATATACTTTAAAATCTCTCTTTTCTTGTTAAAGATATTTGTAATCTAAATTGTTGATAAATTTAATGAAAGAAAACTGTCTTTTTACTTATACTTTTTATTTATTATCCGTATCTAATTAAAGTGCTTTTTACCTTTTTGTATTAGATAAATGGATATACTTTGCAAAAATCTTTAAAAATGCGTAATTATTAACTGTTACTGTGATGCATTTGTGTTTGTTTAGTTAGAATTATTCTCTGGGAAATATTGTATTTAATGAATTGGTTCTTCGCTTGAATAGAATATATATATCTATTTTTTGTGAGCAAAAATCTATTTCAAAGAAAATACTTTATACAATGTTTATGTAAGAAAATAAGCTTTTATAAAAATACTGCAAGGGTCAAAAAGTAACAAAAAGTACTTGATTACTTCCAAAAACAGTTTGCATTACACATAGTGCTACCGAATTTCCCGCTAATTGGGAAGAATATGTATAGATAGTAGAACAGACACTGTTTCGAATGCCTGACTATTATAAAAAATTAGGCTAAACAATGAAATAGATTGGTAATAAGTCGTTCTCTATTAGTGTATTTGCAACAGCATATCGTAAAGAATAGCTGCTAAGCGTTATATATGTCAATGTTTGAATTGAGGATGTGTAATTCATGTGCATATTTTTAAATTTTCATATAACGCTCATTTTATTTGTTTTTAGATCCATTAGTTACGCATTTGTACCACAAAAGACAGATTTCGAGTGCCGTAAGATTATGCAGTAATACATCGATAAAATTCGAATATCTGATAGTTTGAAAATCATTTCCTGTCCTTCTTTTTTTCCTACACAATTAAGGGCCGCAGTAGCCTAGTGGTCAAGGTATCAGATCCGGCAGGCGTATCATGAGTTCGAGCCCATTACCACTAAAGACCCGCCGTGTAGGGGTAAGATGCACGTTAAATTGTCGAGAGCTCAAACGTCCTCCCGTTGGTAGGGTGTGTTAGTTAGGAGAGGGGGTGCCAGCTTAGGTGTCGTCCTCGTCACATGACCATGGTTCAAAATTACGAGGTCCGTTGCCAAAAGCCCTCGTGTAGCTGAACAGTGCGACGTTAGTATTCACTCACTCACATTCGACATAATTTAACAGCTCTCAAACATTACTCTATATTATCTGTAAAGAAAATTTAACCCTCTTTTACACTGTTTTTACTTGCTTTACACACAAATATATATAGAAATATATACAGATATAACGAAATCCTATTATATGTTAACTATCGCTTCAGTATTCAAGTTTGTTATATATGATTGCCTTTGCAGTATTTCCACACTCGTAATGCAGAATAATTTATTTAAAAAAATTGGAATGGATGCACACTATCTATTTATTTATTTTTATTTACATAGAAAGAATTATTCAATTATTGAAAAGTTTTCCTGTTTATTTAAAAAATGATTTATTTCTTTATTCAGTCGTAAAGAGGATCATGAAACTCAGGTACAATCTTTGTATATGGAAATGGAAGAACAACTTAGACAAGAGAAAGAAAAAATTCTTGGACAAGTAAGTATAAAATATACGCCTTATAAATATTTTTAGTAAAAAAAAAGTTTAAATATACTACAATATAATACTATTTTTATGTCAATTAGAAAATGCTGTAAAAGATTCTTTCTGATTAAATTTCGCTTATGACCTTGATATATATTTTCCTCATTAATCTAAAAAAAGTAATTCAATGCATTTTTAAGGAAAATGTCTAAGAAAATTGAACCAAATAACGATATTGTTGGGAAATGAAAATTATCATAATTTTCTAGAAGTTTAAGCAAATATTATTTTTGTTTGTCATAGTCACTATCCTTGGATTATATTAATTTAATTTCACGATAATTATAAGCAAACAATTTTCTTCGAATATATTAGTCTTAAGGAAGTGTGTCTTTCACAAAAACAACAGTTTTAGTTAATGATGTGTACGAGTATAACTCTTGTTATGATTCTTTTTTACACGGTTTTGAAATTTTAAAAAATTTTACGGTTCATTTTTTACATATCTGGTTTAATCTAACACTATTTTGAATTTATTATTTCACAAAAGGATGAGATAAAATCCCTCAATTAACAGCCAGTACTATTTTTGAATGTCTCAAACTAAGTGTAAGTTTAGAAAATTATTTTGTATGCAGAACGCGCTGTAAAATTTAACCAGATCTGAAGATTTGTTTAGATGTAGGGGTACCAATACGTAATTATAGAAAGTACTTGCAAAATCAAGAAAAATGCAATAAATAAATAATAAATTTTCCAACAAAAAAGTCAATATCTTAAAATGTTTTAGAAAATAATTCATCTTTTTCCAAAATTATTATAAAATGGACAAAGATCTTTATTGAATTCAAACATGGTGTGAATATGATAGTTTCTTTTAGTAAAAGGCGGTGATTTCGATTCCTCTCTCTATAAAGAAATATATTTACTATCAATAAGTGAAAATTAGTTATTAATTAATATTTGTTCTAGTATTTTTAGTTTAAAAAGGGTTTTTTTATCTTTTATTAAGACAATAAATATGCTTTACTAATTATATAACAGTTATGATAGTTATTAATTGAAACGTGTGAATTTAAAAATAATGTTGAATATATAAATGTTAAATACATAAATACGTATTAAATATATAAATAATATATATTAAGTATATAAATATTAAATATATAAATAATATATATTAAGTATATAAATATTAAATATATAAATATTAAGTATATAAATATTAGATATATAAATATTAAATATATAAATATTAAATATATAAATACTAAATATATAAAAATTAAATATATAAATATCAAATATATAAATACTAAATATATAAAAATTAAATATATAAATATTAATTAAATAAATGTAAATATACATATATAAAATTTATAGAATAAATTTTTCATTTCTAATTACTCGGTTTTTAGAACTGAATAGTTTTTTATATTTTGCACTTTACATGATTTTGGAACAACGTGGATCGTATATCCCTTTTTACTATTCAAATCCCAGATTTTTTGTATATATTTTTTATTTATATGCACTATTTTCTTAATTGTGATTATTTTTTTATATTTGAATGAAGTAATTATAAAATAATCCTGATTCACTTCGAAATTTTTCTGGTAACTTTTAATGGCAACTTTTAGTTAAAATAATGAAAATCTTTCTTTTTCATTCAAATTTTTCTCTTCCTCTGTTTTTTCTTCTCTCTAAATCTTCCACATTATTTTTTGATATTCTCATATTATTTCCTCCCGGTGTTATCTTTTTACTGATACCACTCTGTATTGGCTGAATGCGAATGCATTTTAATCTATTGGTTAATCTCAATATCCATAAATGGGACTATTTTTAACAAATAAAAGTAAATAATACAGCTAGGATTCAATAAAATTTTCTTTCATCCCAGTATTTCATCCCCATTTTATTTCCTTTTTAATCTCGAAATAAAATGTAGATGGCGATGCTAATAACTAAAATGAAAGCTATTTTACGTGTTAATCTTGATTATCCTCCCGGAATCAGCAAAATATCAGAAAATCTCTTTAATCTCGTAGCTTCTTCAGTATAACATTTTATATGTTAAATGCATGTGCTTCTGCTTTTAATTTTTAAGAACTGTGAAACTATTAAGCGTGATCAGATAATTAAGAGTAAATAACGAAATAATGGTATCTTTTATTGTTCTATTACCCGAATTCTTCGCATACTGGCTTTAAAGATACTCCATGGAGAAACCACAAATTCGAAGTTGAGAGGAAAAGTCAGTTTCCAAGCCAACAGCTAAATTACTCCTTTAAATCAGTAAAAAAAAAGGTTACATTATGCGTACAGCTGCGCTATGTACCACACAAATCCTAACTAGAAAAGTGTTAAGTATCTGTGCTAACAAGACCGAATTCTACTGACATACCTTTTCAAGGAGGAACCTTGTCCTACTTGACTTAATGACCACTGCTAAAGGGAGAGGAGAATCCAAGCTATTAGGTAAAAGCACTCTAATTTCGTACCACTCGTACGACACATTTAGCTTTATTAGCGAAGTTCAGATTACAGCATCGTTCATAAATCTTCGTTAGATTTTATTTTCTTGTCATGTATGTGAATCGTTAGTGATGTGTTCTAAATTAAAGATAATCTTTGAAATCTGAGCAATTTTAATGATTATTAGACGCTTTTTAAAAATAGTTCAGAAAACTCGTCAAATTCAAGTTTACCGCTTAGGTATTTTTCAAGAAATTCCTTTGAGTACCATTAGCAAAAGGCTAACTGGAAGGGTATTGTTTATAATCAGCAAGAATTATTTTATATTCACTAAACTAGTTTTTAAAAATATTTAAGGTAGATAAACGTTGATATATATCATTCATTTTTCAATTCCTACTATTTGTTCGCTCTCTCTCTAAATATATCTCGTTCAAATTTTCAATCGTTAATAAAATACTTTCTATTCATTCCTTCAAGTTCAAATACATTTTTTTAAAACTTGTAGTGGATGACACACACACTTGATGCTAATACACTTTTTTCAAATATTAATTCATTAATTAAATTAAAAAATGAATAAATAGTAACAAACAAAAATAATAGTCCGCCAACATATATAGAAAGGAAAATCGTTCTTTGTGTCCCTGTAAAGCAATGGATAGCGCGTTGGACTTCTAATCCAAAATGTGTGGGTTCGAATTCCACCTGGGATGGATTACTTTCTGAGGAGGTGGCTTCTTTTTTTACTATACTATTACATAGAAATAATTAAATTAAATTAATGAATAAATAGTAACAAACAAAAAAAAATAGTCCAACACCATATATAGAAAGGAAAATGGAAAATTGCAAGGAAATACACTTTGTCACGTAATGTTGTGATTTTATCTTATGTCTATACATATTTACATTAATTGTAATTATTTAATAAAAAGTAACTAAAATAAAATTTTCTTTGTTGACCTAAGTAGGAATTGATTTAATTTTTTTATATTACTTGTTACGTTTTATAATGCTATGCACATAATTTTCTATCACAGAGAGCAAATTTGTAAGTTTGGATTAGATTTTCTCCTATCGACATTGCAATCTAATTTAGCAAAAGGAGACGCAAAAGATATTTGTTTCAGCCGCTGGAGCCGCGTGGTCATGGTCATTATTCACGGGTTTATTTGAGTCGAATATGGTGCCACCAAAGACCCACCTGATAGAGGGGCTCTTGCACGTTGAATCTGCCGAAGTTTAAAGTCCTCCGTTGGCATGGTGTGGAAGTTGAGAGGAATTATCCTCGAGGATAATTGTCAAGAATTATCCTCGTCACTTGATCGAGGCTCAGAATTACGGGGTCCGTTCTCAATAACCGTCGTGTTGCTTTGAAATGATACGTTAATAAATAATCAAATCAAAAGATATCCGCACTGTGTGATTCATAGGACACTCAATAAGGAAATATTTATTTGTTGCGTTTTTTAAAAATTACACAATCGAATTAGTATATTTCCTTAGAAAAATATAGTTTTTATACATATATATATATATGCATTTGCCATTTATAAAAATAAGATGACAAAAAAAAAATAATGTTCACTTGTATTTAAAATTAGATTGTATTGGCTTTATCCTTTTTCTTATTTGAATGCAAATGCTTGAATTATTAAAAGCTTATTTATGAGAAATGCAATCTTAATACTTGCATTAATAATATTGAAAGGCAACTAAGAAATTTTTCACATTCTAAAAATGAAAGTTTGTTGTTTTTGGTTTGATTATATTTTTGTATAGTTTTGCTACAATTGAAAAATCTTGTCATTCTAATTTACATTCTAAGTATCATTTAAATGATTTGAATAAGCCCATGTTTAACAGAAATTAAAATACAGAAACAAATTCTTTTTTTTTGTGCTACTTTACTCTATTTATCTCTAAACCTCTATGTCTGTTATAATTTTTTGCACTCATAGTTTTAAAATCAAGAAATTGCTTATTCTCTTTCACGAATTGGTATCTTATCTTGAACACTAGATGTAGTATTTTCCATAAACTTTTTTTAGGTTTAGAATCCTTTTTATACTTAACACTTTTAGAGAAATTCATTCATTTAAAAGTTTGTTAACTGGTATTTTCATTGAGATAGATGCGGGGGGAGGGGGGATTTACCAAGACGTTCCAATATCTAGCTACTGACACATCGAGTACAATACCAAACATAATAAATTCAGTCCATATGAAGCTACAGGGCCATAATAATCATCCCTTCCTACATGACTGAAAGGGACAATATAACCATTTATTGAATCATCAATCTGCGCCATTGATTTCACTATACGCTTTCTGTATATTCAAGTCAATCAACAGGAACTCCCTCTCATTAGAGAATAGAGGAATTCTCGTCCTTTAACTGTTCAAACAACGCGCTTTCCATATATGTTAATCATACTTAGCATTAACAGAGATCCTTTTAAGTAATAACATAGACGTACAACGATCGATTAAATTCTCAGAAGTGCTCCCTTTTGGATAAGTTGGTAAACTCTATGAAGTAGTCATTCTCTGTATTGCTGTATTCAGTAAAATGCTGTTTATGAATAATACATATATTTTAATATTTGAATAATGTCCTTTTTGGTGAGTAGAGAGGCCGTGGTAGCTTAGTGGTTATGGTCGTGGACTTTTGACCAGCATGTCATGAATTCGAGCTTAGTGCCGTGCTGGAAACCTTCCATGTAGAGGAGCTGCTGCACGTTAAATTTGTCGAGACTCGAAGCTCTTCATTTGGCGTGGTGTGGCAGTTCGAAAAAGTGACCTCAATTTTTAGACCCTATTTATGTTTCTCACAATATTTGAGGTAGTTTTATGGCTTAGCTCTTTAGCTTACAGTGCGAGTATTCATATAAAGTTTATTTCCTGTTTTAAAATAATAGCAAAAGTTATCTCGAAATCAATTCAATTTATTTTTTTCTGCTGCCTTCTTCCTTTAAATTTTTTTTTTAAAAAAAAGAGGGGAAGGGGGGGTTCTAAAATGAATCACCTTCCTTCCGATACTGATTCATTTTTTCAAAACTGAAGGACAAATTAAGGGGAGGGGGAAGTATCATTTTTCCTTCCCTTACTCTTTATGCTTTTTTGTTTTGTTGTTAGCTTTATATATTTGTATTATGCAATTACACATGTATTTCAATAATTTACCTTTAATTTGTATTATGTAAATTAACTATGTAAAAAATGTTAATTAAGATTTTGTTCAATAAATATTGGACACGGGGTTGGTTGTTTCCCGTGGGACGGGTTGGAGCTATAAACCCCATTACGGATGAGCTAGGTTCCCTTTGACATTCTACCAGTAACCCTTGTGTTACTTTGTAGTGCGACGTTAATAAACACTTACTCACTCAATCACTCTTGGCGAGTAGAGATAGAGATATTTGGTTCCTCTTTCAGAAACAGGTTCCGAAATCAAATTCAAATTTATTCTAATGTTAGTGTCCAAAATTGTTTACTTACGAAATTGCTATAATTATGAAGCTTATTGATATCATAGTGCAAAGTTCGTACTTTATGGGTTTTTTCCGGACTCTTTCTAAGAATAAAAGCAAAATAAACTTCTGTTGAATCCAAATAATAGTGATAATATTGGTTATATTTAGACAAATCATTCTATCAATTTTAGCTGGCTTATTTTACCTAATAAGTTTTTAAATCATCGTAGAAAACAATTTATATTTTGTTTTTGTACAGGAATCTATCGTCCTTGTTATCCAATATTCGATACCAATTCGATATAAAAGATTAAATTCCATTTTTATACGCTAATACTCGAGTTATATTTGTTTAAAAGTTTTCTCAAAAGGAATTTTATTTATTACAACAAAAAATGCATTTCTAACATTCCATTGCTCTTAAATATTTTACATTACTACACACATTCCTAACCGAGTACGTGCAAGAACCCAGTTACGTGAAATTTTATTTGATAAGAACTTTATTGCCAGACAAGAAAACACAACTTTATTGTCAAATTGATACTTATAACAAATAAATAGAAGATATGTTTTAACTCTATGTGAACTGTAGACAAACCTAAATACAATTTATCATTGAATCACGGTTGGGAAAAAATGCTGTCTGTACAGCTGATTACGCGTCTTACGTCATACAAGGATAAAACTTAACTGTTCTTTATTTGAACAGTGAGTTACACTAGTTTTACGTAATCATTCACTCTGCATCCAGTCAGAATCAATGGATCAGCATGGCTTACGTTGAATACATATGATTCACCTTAATGTTTGCTAATACAAAGTACACTTTTAAAACGTTTTATTTTTTAAAGCATGAAGTTGGGTGAGCTGACATTTAGTCCTAATCTGCATATGATATTTATGTAGAAAATAAATAAAGGTATTTAAGAATTCTACAGGTTTATCATAAGGATATTCGATACATTTTTAATCTAATCATTATGCTGTAAAGTACCTATGGTAAACAAGCACACACGTTTTTTTCACAGTTTTGGTTACATTATTTATCGTTTATGTATTTTAACATTCAAAGTGATGACGTTGCATTTTTCAATACTTACAGATTTTTTCTAAAAATAGTGAATTACGGAATAGAGAAAAATTTTGTGAATTATTAAATTAATTAATTCAACATGTGTAGTGCATTTTTAAAATAAATATTAAAATTTTAAATGAAGAATTTACTAGGATATTTCTGACACTTCGCTTATAATTTTATATTATTATTTGGAGTTATTTTACATCAAATTAGGAAATACCTTAATTATTTATCAAAAATGATATTTTTATTAATTACTAGTTGAGTGATATTATATTTGTGTTTTATTTAATAGAGATCTATCTTACAATTGGAAATTATTGTAGCAATTAAAGGAAAGCAACTTCGAATTGAATACGAAATAAACTGTTGGATAAATTTGAAATTGCTAAGGTATAACGTCATTTTTGGAAGAATTTAAGTTGTGGAGAAAATAAATTTATTCTTATTTAGCAAAGATACAGTACATTTCTTATGCAAAGTTATCCAGATTTCTCCATAGGGAAAAACACAGTATGAAAAAGGAGATAAAAAAAGGCTTCGTAGAGCAAATATAATGAATCTCGAAAAGTGTTCCTTCTTATATAAATAAAGATTAACTGAGATTGACAGAGATAAGAAAAATTCTCTTCAGACTCTATATTTTACATAAATTTAACGTATTTTCTCCTCCAAACCATTGATAATACTTTGGTGAGTTTATTTGTTCCATTCCTTTTAAGGAAGTTTCGAATTTCTGAGATTTTCAAATGAGGATTCAACTTTTGAACAACACGTTTGTCAAGTGAATCTTAGACATACTCCACATATTATAAATTTAGAAATAATGCGCAGTCAATGTAATACACACAGTATACAGAATTTCTGACCTAGTTTATTGTTCTACATTTCTGTCGAAGAACACAGAATCTAGATACATTATTTGACGAAAAAGATGCAAAAAATGCATAGGAAATCTCAATAAAAACCGATGTGACATAGCACATTCAAAATGTCAAGCAGTGTTCTCTTTTGAGCATTATTGTCAACCACACTATCACTTTTTTTTCAAACATCATATTTATAATAACGAACTTCTTTCTCTTTTTTTTTATCAGCCTGTGCCCAGAATCACTCTAAAAGTAAATCAGTATTCGTCAGAGAACCTTTATATGTGAATCATCGTTTCTAGCCCCGCCTAATATATTCATTGCATTAACATATTGTTTCAAAACAAATATGTGTTTTTAGCGAAATGCGTATATAACGCTTCCGTGCATAGAAAGTAACGTACAGTGAAAATCGTTTAACACGAAACTGAAGGGACTGAAATATTTTTTCGTGTTAAGGTATCCGACTACCCTAAAATTGTGAATTTTGCCAAAAATTGACAAGTTATTTTTATGGTTTATTTTTTGGCCATCTTATTATCTTTATAAAAATACCCACTTTATTACTTTCCGATCACTAGAACAAAAACTACAAATGTTTTAGTAAAAGCAGATGCCATTACTTTAATCAAGATATACATACTTTAAAACGCGTTTTAGTCGAAATGTGTGTGTTTTTTAAATGCTCAAATGGGGACACAGCGATTGCT
The DNA here is from genome assembly GCA_019973975.1 of Trichonephila clavata. Taxonomy (NCBI): domain Eukaryota; kingdom Metazoa; phylum Arthropoda; class Arachnida; order Araneae; family Nephilidae; genus Trichonephila; species Trichonephila clavata. The sequence continues at coordinate 29,718 of BMAO01001756.1, read as the reverse complement.
CAAAAGGTTTTGAAAATAATTAACTGAAATTTTTTGTGTACGTTCTGTATAAAAGTAGAAGTGTTTTAATTTTCAGATTGATCAATCACTGTTTTATTACAAAATTTACAATCCCTTATATTAATATAATCACTGTTTTTTAAGCAATTTCATATAATAACTAAGATAAAGTGCTCTAGTTTTTGTAAAAATTAAAATATCTCTTATCCAGAAAGTCATTTCAAAAATGAATAACAGCAACACGTCAAAAATGAAAAATTGAAATTTGTTCATAAGATTTTGGTATAGAATGAGCCGCGTTTATGTTATTTTTTGTAAATATTTGCCAATTTTTCCCCCATTTTAGTAATAATAATTTATTTTTCTTTTCTTAATATTAGCATATTTTTCTTAAAAAATGTACTAAACAAATCTAAAACAACAAAAATATCCTTATATCTCCATTTTTTTAAAAAAAAAGTAGTTATCGCAGGTATAGTCGGATAACTTAAGGGATATTGCAAAATAAATAAATAACATATACTCAACAAAATTAAGTCAATTGGAGTACAGTTTATTTGCATAGATTTGTACATATGCAGGTATTTAATGAAAATCAATGACACAAAAACATTAACAAAATGAAATTTTACTACAATATTTTCAAGTTTTTTGAGTATTTAAAAATGAACAGATATTTTTTCTTCACATTGTCTTTTTTAGCATCAAATTGTCCACAAATTATTCGAAGTCTCTATTCTTTTATTCATTTCACCATAGGAGTGTGTGCATCTAACTAATTACGCATACTCTTTATGATGTTTCTCATTTTGGATGACATGGGAATAGGAGCTGCATTATTCATTTCATTTTCTTCACCGGAATCTGCATCAAAGGCAGTTTTTGAGCTTTAAACAAATTCCAAAATGTGTTTGTCTGCCATAATTGGGGCTGTATATACATTACCATCATGTACTGCAACGAATTTTTTCGATGATTCAATGTATAGGACAGCTCTATTATACAGAAACATTCTCAAACATTTCATTATTTCCTTGTTTTGTTAATTCTTAGAAATGAAATTTTTTAGTATCAAGCGATTTTCATTTCATGTTAACAGAAAAAATTGCATGAAAATACATAGTATTTTTTCGGGACCGTTGTCTTATTTTGTATTAACCGCTATTTCGTGTATTAAAGATATTTCGCAGCAATTTAATTTCCAATGAACAGCTTCCGAAGATAGAATACCAATAATTTATTTTCAGTTTATGCTGCTATCACACATTTTATGATTATTTTCACAATCAGAAATACTTATTTATTTTCTTGATGAATGATGCATCTTCTAAAATATAAAAAATATTTTATAAGAAGTTAAACATTTAGTACTTTTTGTAGTGCTACACAACACTCTTCAACACTTAATACTACTTCGTTGTTTTTAATATAATGGCAAATTTTCTCTACTTTGAGATATCTAACTATTTACTTTGACTTGTAAGAAATGAAATTTACAGGGTCATCTTCCCAATTTACATAATTCATTCCTCAACTTTTATTGCTTGAAATTTGCGAAATAAATTATATGCTCCAAATTTTATACAGTTAAGAAATATTGTTTTCGTTTTCCAAATCCTATATATACTAAGTCAGCGATTGTATTGCTATTGGAATCCTAAAATTGTACAAATTAGTGTTTTCTTGATTAAGCAATTGATGTCATTTATTGTCAAGCAATTCTTGTGATATCTTTATTTTTACAAACATAAATTTATTTTCTGATGGAGTTTTATCACATAGGTAAGATTTCAACACTGATATACTATTTAGCTCTAAAAAATAAAAAACACATTCAGATATTTAACAACGAAAAGAATTTTTTTTTCTTAAAATATCTTGATCAAGATCTTTATTTAATTATAATAACATGCATTTAAGGAAATCCGGCATATGAATTTTCGAAAAATTATTAATTTTCACATTTTTATATTTTCTAAAAGTTCAAATATTTCTGTTTAAAATGATATATGATATGAGAAAATACGATAGTTAGAAGTATTTTAATTTATTTTTGAAATGAAGCTACTCCTTGACGCGCATCAAATGAGCTCTGCTATGATCACCTTGTTTTCCCTTGCTTAAGTTTCTGACGAGCACGAATCCATATGATGTTCAAGTGGAAAAATTAGAGTGTATTAGGCATATCCAAAAGTGTATGGATACACGTCTTTTGGATCTTAAAAGCAAAAACAGAGAAAACAAAATTAAGTGGTGAAAAGAAAATAAGTGTCGTAATCGACTCACACACCGACGTTTTAATATAAAAAAATTCAAAGATATTATAGTATGGTTATTAGAAATAATATCAACTTGTTTTCATCCCCTGTCTTCAAACGAGAGCCCTCAATATGAACTGTGTCATGGTGCAAGTTTCAAAAGGCAGGAGCTGAATGTAATGAAAGGCTCTATGATTATAAACACATATACGAGTGCTATATACTATAATGAATTAAATGAAGCTGAGTTTTAGAAACCTAGGTGGTCCTACTTTTTTAGAAAATGTTTACATGGAATGACTCAGGAACACCAAATGAGTCAGTTAGTAAAACCATATGGTCAGTGATTCCAAAATCTACATTTGTGGGATCAAAAACTCTTAAATTTGGTGTAAATATAGCTATTACGCAGTTCAATATGAGTCATGTAGCAAAATTACTGATCTTAAAACATTCTGATATTGAACCAAGTTATAACTGTGTGTCATGCTTTAAAAAATTAGATGCACGGGGGATGCTTTTAGCCCAACGAAAGTATCTTGAGATCCTCCAAAAAAGGCTAAATTGTAAAAAATAATGAAAAAAAAAAGAAAATTAAAAGAGTCCTTTATAGAAGCAGAGTGTAAAAAAGGCTTCATATGCTTCTGGAAAGTATTAAAAAAAGTAAATGCTCAAGAATTACAAATTTTTACTTTAAAGCCTGTTTTCTCAAAATGTAATAGTTTTCACTTTATGTATCTTTTTCTCAAAAACCACTTATTACATAATCCTCAAATTTTCAGGGAGCATACTTTTAACATGTTTAAATATTTTAATGGAGGAAATTAGATATATCTAACAAAAATTTTAGATAAGGCCTTTTTAAACTAAATTTTAAGAAAAAAAATTGGACACAAAAAAATTTATAAATACTTGAATTTTTAACAAAAAGGCAAACTCCTTCGTTAAAGTTTTATCGATAGTATACATAATCTACGGTAATAATTTTATGCATGAGAAGTTAGTAGTTTCCGAGAAAAAGATGCATAAACTTACACAATTTAACATGGGCTCCTATGGAAGCGCCAGACCCTCTTAAGAAGGCCAGAAAGGTATTTAAAGGCCAAAATGATATTTAGGAGTATCGCGCGTGTTAGAAATAGTTAAAATAAATACAAACATAAAAATAAGTTTTATAAAATGTGCAAAGAAGCTTTAAGCTAAAGGTTAAATCAAAGGCGTTAAGACATAAAGATTTAATTTTATAGACGATTAGAACTGAGTATTTAATAATGTCTTTGTTGCGTAAGCAGTTTTTGCCATTTTTATGGCAGTACGTAAAATTCTCAATGAGCTCTTCATGCTTTCATCAAAAATTAAAACTTTGATGAAATTTTCGGTTGAAATTTATTTTTTATGGGATCCAATCTTAAATGCAGCAGTGTTACTAAAATTAAATGTTAAAAGAAAGTGAAACTGTGAAGAAATTTTTTCATTGAAGGACTAGTATAAAAATGTAGCTAAATTTTTAATCGATTTTGTTCATTTATGTTGAGAATTAAAATATAATTTGAAACATTCCCTTTGAAAGGTTTTTTAGTAATGAATGTATACTTCCTACCAAAATTTATCAAAGAATTAATTAGAATCCAGTAAAAGTTTTGAAAGTTTAGAGCAGGGGTCGGAAACCTATGGCACGCGTGCCAGATGTGGCACGCGAAGCAATTCTCAGTGGCACGCCACCACTCTCTCTACAAAATTATAAGATATAGAGAAATCGCTCTGTCTCTCCTTTCAACGTCTCACACATTTTTATATAAAAGTTTTATTTCTTACTTTCAGTTCTCTGCCATAAAACGATTCTGCTGAATCAGCTTGCATGTAGTTTGTGTGCTTTTTGTAAAAGAAAACATCTTTTGTGTGTGTTTAAATGTTACTCATTATTAGTTTTAAATATTCAACGCAAATCAAAACTATTGCGTAATACTTGTACAATGAAGTATTATTCATTACTGCTCAGTGAATAAAAAAAGAAAGTAGTTCGTCCTTTTCCCACCAAAAGCTTCGGCATCGACGAAAGAAGGAACAAATGTCTTAAGTATAAATCAAAATTCTGCTTAACAAACGTTTTGCAGCGGAAATATGACAAATACAAATTGTCATTCTATCAACATATTTAATTTGGATTGAAAATGAATTTGGGTGAAAAAGCTGCTCGTGGGATAATTAGGCACGGGGAGGGAATCTAATTTCATATCAAATGCCCTTTTAAATATACACTGCTGGCCACCGTAAATGCAACACCAAGAAAGACAAGAGATAGCACAACAAAATTTATTTTGTAGATAACACGTTGACCAAGCATCAAATGATTAAATTTATAGACTTTTGTGAAGTGTGGTTCCTGCCAGAATCAGTAGCCAGAGTAGCCACCATTGTTGGAGATCACCGCTGCCACACGCCTCGGCATTGATTCAAAGAGATTTTGGATGTGTTCTTGGGGTACAGCAGATCCCGCAGATTCCACACGTTGCCAAAGTCAATCTGGTGTGGCAGCTGGGGGTGTAATCTGGGTCAATCGTTGAGCAACCATGGACCACATGTTTTCTATCGGCGAAAGATCCGGAGAGCGCGCCGGCCAGGGAAGCAATTCAATCTGGTAATTGACGAAGAAAATTTCGACAATGCGTGCCAATTGTGGTCGCGCCTTATCCTGTTGAAATATGGCTGTGGCCAAGCCCTGAAGGTAAGGAAGGACAACTAGCTCCAACATCTTGGAGATGTAGCGCTGGCTGTTTAAAGTACCGGCAATGCGTACTAGAGGAGTGCGAGAGTGATATCCAATACCACCCCATACCCTAATACCTGGAGCAGGACCAGTGTAGCGGTGCATAACGCAGCTTTTCAGCATCCTCTCTCCACGGTGTCTCCAGACTCGAATCCGACCATCGTGGTGTTGCAGACAGATGCGTGCCTCGTCAGTAAAGACAACTCCATTCCATTCTGCCGCCCACATCCTTCTTTCATCACACCATTGGTGGCGGAGACGTCTGTGGTTCTGCGTCAAGGGTACACCAAGCAATGGACGTCTTGCGGACAGACCACTCTGCTGTAAACGGCGTCGAATGGTACGCGCAGACACTGAATTATGCATTACAGACTCAATTGCTGTGCTATAGTTCGTGATGTGACTGAGCGATCCGTTACTACCATGCGCACAATTTGCCTGTCCTCACGTGGAGTGGTGCACTGAGGTGGATGCGATCGACCACGTTGGTCTGTCGTACTCTCCTGCATCCAACGGTCACATATCTGCATTACAGTTGTTTGGTTTCATCCAACACGACTACCGATTTCCCTGAAAGATAATCCACAATCTCGGTAGGCCACTATCCTTCCTCTGTCGAACTCGGATACTTGATCAAAAGCCGATCGCTGTTTTCTACGAGACATAACTGATCGTTTTTTGAAAAAACCACAAGAAAAACACAATTGCTGAACTTGACTTGAAATCGTCGAACTCTCCAAGCCTTAAATAGCGCTTGAGGTGGCGCCACTGGCGTGCTTGATGTGTGTCTGCGCTGAAGTTCTAATCATTTGCATATCTCACCTCCGCTAATGCATGTTGTAAATTTCATGTTATTTGCGTGCTTGCTTCAGGGTGTTGCATTTACGGTGGCCAGCAGTGTATATTAAGAGGAACTACAATTTTTTGAGTGATGTGTGTGTGCTTAAGAAATCATACAATTATTTTATTTTATACTTTTGGTGTGAATCAAGAGTTAATAGAAATAAATATATATTAGATCACTATTTTTTTTTTTCATATTCTTCTAATGTTCTCGATTAGACGTGCCAATATACGAATATTGAGTACCATTACAGTCGAAAGTTGAATATAGATTTATGCACGTCGTGATTTTTAGGTTACTTATAACTTTGTCATGTTGTTAGTTTTATTGTGAAAACTTGTATTTTTTTGTATAATGATTGCGACAATTCATAGTTAGATATTGAATCAAATGGCGAGTAAAAAAAAAAAGCTTGGTGTTCACGGTTCTTGGATGAACGAATAAGGATTCGTTCAACAAAAATATCGCTCTGTATGTATGACATGTCGCGAAAGTGTTGTATGTCGTATGTCAAGTGAACAAAGATATTTTCAAACGAAACAGCAGGTCACATTTAGAAATTCTAATGAGAAATGTGAAGTTTTAGAAAGAGCTGTTTCTGTATATAAAAAGGAAATTACATTTTTATGTCAAACAATTCCCGTTTTAGTTCCACCTATCTATGTGAACAAATTTTTTCTCATAAAATACAAGTATATTTTGAGTCCAAAGAAATTGATTAACAGCTGAACATTCCGAATTCTATGTCAAATTGAAAGTCACAATTTATACCCCAGATATTGCGACATTAAGAAGGGTTCTGCAAGGTCAAGGTTCGCATTGAAATTTTAATTTTTTATTTAACTATGTTGCATGAACACTTATAGTTTATGTTGTTTATTTCTAATTTTATAAATATTTTTAAAAATGCATTATACACGCCCAATTTTATATTTTATTTATATTGAAGAATAGTCGATATTTTACGTTTACTCCTTGTTTTAATAAAAATTCTTAAAAGATACCTATTTATGTGTACAGTTTTAAATTTTTATTTATATCGAAGGAATAGTTATATTTAATGTTGTATATTTTTGTCAATAAATATCTTTAAATGATGCATAATTAACATCTAAATCCTTATTTTTGACCTCTATTCCCTAACTCTGCTTGTATTACCGTGGGAATCGAATTGTTTCAAATATTTCCTATTGCATGGCACGCTGAATCATGTTGGTAGGTTGGTTTGGCACGGCACAGCTAAAAGGTTGGCGAGCCCTGGTTTAGACCTTATTCATTTGAAATTCTTCAACCAAAGTGAAAGTGAAAGAAAAATACTGTATACTTTTACTGTTTTCATAGCTGTACATAGCAAATATTTTAAAATGATAAAATTATTTCAAAAAGTTTGATCTTCTCTTTATTTAAATTTCATTTTGTTTTTTTTATTCAGGAAAGAAGGAAAGAGCAACGTTTGAGAGACGAATTGGAAGCAGAACTACAGCTAAAGGACCAACAATTAAGGCATCTACTGGATGAACATGCTCAAGTAATGTTATTCTTAAGACTTATATATCTTTCTGATTGCACAAGTTACATTTTTTTTGGTTAGAAATAATCCTTTTAAGTTTCAAAGTAATTTTTTTATTACACTGAAAATAAAAATAAAACTTTTTAAGTAACAGAAACGTGAAATAAATCTATGGAATTTTCAATAAGGCAATTAAAAGGTTCTGATTTTTCCAGGTCATTAACTACTAAAAATATCTTGCAGGTAAATGCTAACACACGCCCCCCCCCCACACACAATCTAGTTCTTTTTGCATACAATTTCAATTTAACATGGTTCAAGAAAGAGCCACTGTTGTTTTCTGCCTTGTTAATTAGGTATTATTCTGGTAATTGGTCTCAAGAGGATTGTAAATCGTTGAGATTCCTATTGTATTGTTAAATATGTACATTGTACGTTAAATTTGTATGTATGTATTATTCAGCAAATGTTTACTGAATAAGTAATAGATACAATAATTTTGTAAAAAGGGTTATTATATTGTGTTTACGAAAGAATAATTATTTAACGTTACAGGAAACTAAACGAATTATTAAGATAAGATTGAATTTGTCAATTAAATCATCCTGTTTGTCATATGATAAGAAAGTAATTAAATATCTTATAATTTACTTAATCGGCTACATATATGATCGGTTAAGTGAATACTAACTACTATTCTTATATCATGAAGTTTCAAAAAGTTATTGGACAGCAAATATTCAGAGGACAGCAGCACTGCGTATGTATAAATGAGCAATGTAATGCCCGAGCTTGCGTTTGTATTCAAGCGGTTCATGTGAAAATTTTTCTGAAATTATTATTTCTGGAGGGCGGGAGTTAACAGACTTTGATTTCATAATGCTAGTTAGAGTTAGACGTATAGGGCATTCCAACACGAAAATTGTTAGGGAATTCTACATTCCTCGATTCACAATGTCAAGAGTGTGTCGAAAACTTCTGTATATTATTTCAGGCATTAACTCCCCATAGAAAATGTAATGATCGACAGAGTCTACTTAATGTCCGAAATCAACGACATGTACGTGGAGTAGACAGTGTAAAAAGACAATCAATACTGCATCACTTAACAGCAACAAAAAATATGGAACGTATGACAAATGTGTTTGTGAGGACAGTGCAGGGAAATTTTTAGTTGATGGGATATGGCAGCAGAAGATCAACTCAAGATTGCTTTGTCTTTACGTTAGGGACTTCAACGCTTCTTTTGAGTTCATGAACATATCAGCTGTGTGGCGGTGGTATCTATATAAGCCAGTAATAGCCTCCAAACTGAAGTGATCATTTTGGTTCAGCGGTAAGTTACGTGTTTACGGAGCAGAAGGTGGCGAATTCTATCCTCTTTCAGTAGTGACCCGGACGTGATATGAACACGCAACTACATCATTCGTTCGCAGTCTCACTGGTTGGGGGAGTAATGTAGTGGATAACTACATAAACCTGCTGTTGTGGTTTCTTCTACAAAAGCAGTAACAGTCTTCGGAAAGTGGTGATCACTTTTGTCCAGTGGTATGTTACGTGCTTACAGATCAGAAGGTACCGAGTTCTATCCTCCTCAAGCTGGGCCTTAAATGAGTGGGAAATGTTGCTTGGGCTGATGAGTCACGATTCTAATTCATAAAGGCTGATGAAAAATCTCGAATGTGACTCAGGCCTTACGGTTCAATGGTTCCAAGTTGTGAATAAAGCCCGGTATAAGCTAATAGGGGTTTTTACATGGCATGTACGGCAACTTTTGGTCAAGCTAAAATAACAATAAACTGTAAATAGTTATGCTCAACTACTTAAAGACGATTTGCAGCCTTCACGGACATTACGCATCTAAACACCGATATAATATATTCTTAGGATTTCAAGCTATGCCACCGGGTCAGAATCATTATTGATTATTTTCAGGGGCATTCTGTTAAATTCCAGGGAATGATTCGGCTATCTATATTGCTACACATGAGTCCCACCGAACATTTAAGCCGTAAAGTCAATTCGTGCGCGAAATCTTGTACCAGTGAGTACCGGCTGAATATTTCTTCAGGGAACTTCCGGCGAATTTTTTGAACAGGGGGCCATGTCGATTGCTGCACTTTGGCTAGCAAAAGAGGTCCTATATAATATTAATAAATATTCTGTGACTTTTAGTACTTCGGTATATATATCTTTTCCTCAAATTTTATTTTTATGTTGCGGATGAAAGAAAATTTTTTTTTTAAATGTGACTTCTATGAATATGAATTAATTTATTAGAAACATCTAGATTTAAAACTTTTATAATTATATTATTATATTAGTAAAATACATATATTAGATTTTTTCATGAATATTTTTAGATGGAGTCTCAACTAGAAGAACTGAACTCTGCTGATTCGGAAAAGAAACATAAGAACACCAGACTTCAAAAAGTAATCAGCATTGCAGCATTTTCTTATCCTTTATTGATACACAATTTTTTCGATCCACTCTATTATGTTTTGAATAACAAGACGAATAACCTTATTTATTTTACAACATATAGGAAACAATATTCTTGAGTATTATTTATCATTGCTCTTGTACTTGAGCTGTTTAATATATTTGGATACATCCTTCCAATAAAGCCATATGAAACAGCAACATATTTTTGAGTAAGAAATTAATTTCATTCATGATTTGTTCTTCTAAGGACAGGGACGATCTTGAATCCCGATTGGCTGCCTCAGAACGAGTGCTACATGAAATGAAAAATCAGCTCTCTCTCCTTCGAAAAAGAAGTATAGAAGAGCGAAGAAAAAGAGCACAGTAAGTCTAAATGTTTGTAGCTCATAAAACAGTTAATGACATTCTTTGCTGCATCAAAAGTGAAATGGAATCTAGTTAACATTTTGATGAACTACACGAACTGACAGAAAAATGTATCAATGTAAATATATTTTAACAACTTAAGCATATTATACTCATCAATTACATAAATTTCTCTGCACAATTCAATTGGTTCGTTGATAACTAACAGATAATTGCATTTAGAGTTGCATTTTAAAGATGTATTAATGTTTTTATTTTGTCTATATTTGTCTTTTTTTTCCCTACAAAAAATTTCCTTGTATCATTCTAATCATTTATTATTTTTTATACCTTGTTTTGTTAAAAAAATGCGCTCTTCGTTGGAGTCTATATTTTCTTTCTAGTCTATAATTCTAGTCTTTTTTTCAATTAAACTGAGGTATGCTGTCAATTTCTCAACCTTAATTCGATCATCTGATTTCAAAATCGCAATTTCTTGCTTTTGCTCATACATTACTATGAGCCCAAGAATTGTCAGTTCCTAATTGTAGGAATCCAGCAATTCTTGAATGTCATCACTATCCACTTCCGAATATTTGAAACGGGGAATGAGTAATCGAGTTGTTTAGCGCTAAAAAAAGACGAATCGACGAGATTTGAAAATCGCGTAACTCCGAGTTCTCGGAAGTCGGAGCAACGTAAGTCGAGGAATAACTATATTATTATGAAGACAAGACTGGATATTTATTCTCTTTCTTTGTATTTGGCTGCGGTAGCCAAGTGATCATGGTGACGATCTCTTAACTGGCGTTGTGTTTGTCGAGCCATGGATACGAGCCATGGTGCTACTGAAGACTAGTCGCGCAGAGCCTTTGTGATGCTACTGAGGACGACGATAAAAAAAAACGATTAATCAATCATCTTGATACAAAAAACGAGCCCTCGTAACTCTTTTTGTTCACAATGCTTTCAGGAAATTTTTTACGTTTTTGAATAGTTGGGAAAAGGCTGGTGTATTTCTTGAAATGTTTAACTGAAATTCTATTAGTATGTTATGCTCCAGAAAATTTACATTTCTAAATCCATTACGTGGCATTGAAAATGCAACAAGATGTAGCCATAAAATTATATAAATTTCAGAATAGCCAGGGTATGTCTACGAGTAATGAAAAGGGTGTTTTTTTATTACGTCGAGGAAGAGGCCGGATAGGCCATTTCCCTGGGAGCAGCACAATACAAACTACCCTTTGCAGAAAAATTGTCAGAAGATTAAAGATCAAAACTAAAATTTGTGTTGGCCAGGGAAGAACAAATTATCAGATGAATAAAATTCATGGTCTCGCCTTTAAGACACAGAGGGCATTCGGGAGTGTTTCTCACACCAATTCGGTGTAAGTGCCCCGGAGATAATCATGTCTTGTAAGCGTTGTAAAATTTGCAGAGAAGATTCATCGTGACTAGATTACGGAGCAGGGTCTCCCAAATCTTTCCCTTGGCATACTTCTCTCGAGTTCTATGAATAGATTTTCTCACAGATCTGGAGATAGATGAAAAAGACTGGCTGCACGACAAGCCACCAGAAATCTGTGGGAGGTTGCAGCCATGCTTTGCCAGAGAGTCCGCCCTTTCTTTGCCTGGAATGCCGCAATGGCTAGGAATCGATTGAGAGACAATAGTCCAATCAGCATTGTTGAGTTCATGAATTCTTTTTTTCTAACCTCCTTTTCCCCCCTACAGAGTCGCTATTGCGTAAGGAGCAGAGAGTGAGAATCGCACACTGAGACGAGGGATATGGAAAGGACGTGAAATGCTTAACTCATCGGTTTTCGTTTTATATGATAAAAGAGAAGGAAACTGCAAAATGGGCAATATCCGTGCAGTTATTTCTACCGGGGGTGGGGGAGTTTTTTCTTCTTATTATTTTAAAGTGCACGTGAATTAGCAGCAATAACAGGACGCCACTAAGAGAGGGAAATATAGCAGACAGGTAAATTTACGAGGGGTAAGTTGATGGGACTGAGAAAGGCAATTTGCTCGATGTGTCATATCTCAGCTAACTTAAGAAGACGTGTTTACAGTGCAACGTCTGTGGTGTAGATGGCTGGAACAAGAAAATGTGGCAAATTTGAGTGGTGCTGGTGTGTCCGAAGTGACATCATCACACATGGGTTGAGGAATTTCACCGACAAGCGATAATTGTAACAAAGAAGTTTCGTGTGAGCACAATAAACAATTTATATTAATATCTTCAAGGGTATTATGCATATTAACTTGTTTTTACATATAATTTCAAATTTAACCTTGAAATTAAACGATTATGAACATAATACCAAGCTTATATTGTTTTTCTTATACCAGCATGTTACCGAAAGTTGTTGCAGAAAAAATTTACTATACTTTAGAGATGTTTTTTTTAAACTTATTCATCTCTGCTTATCCATCCACATTTATTCTGATTTCTACCCATTTTACTAGAGCTGCCATCAAAGTATCCGAAGGAATAGCACTTGAACGAGAAAATCTAGTTTTAGAACTGCATCATTTAAAGTAAGTACACTTGGCGTATGTTTAATATTCGAATAATATTTGTAACGTTTTGTTTACCTTTCTTTTCAAAAATTTTTTTAAATATACTTTAAAGATGTTTTTTACTTTTGGTACTTGGCATTACAGATGCGTTGGTTAGCACCTTGATGAATGATTACAAAAATTCAACCGATAAATATTTAAAGCATTAATTAAACATAGAAAATGTAGAAATAAATTATTAATTATTGAACTTGACAATTATTTTATCTTTAACTGTTTGTTAAATAATGTTTTCTTGGTTGAAGTAAACATTAATTAATTTATTTTTATTCTTAGCTGGTTTTCTCTTTTAAGACTATTTAAGTATTTTCTAAATGAAATCAAGATTCAAATTATATAGATTTTGTGGGTTTTCAAATAGATATTTCCTCCATAAATTTTTTAAAAAAATTCTTTCTTTCAAGTTAAAATGATTTTGTTTTAATATTATGCCCATTTGTTTTTTAAAGTGAATAAATTTTAAATATTCCCGGCAGTAAATTGCTTCCTTATATATTAATTAATTAATTGTTGATTTTTCTAGTATTGATTTTTACTCCAAGATCCTCTTTAGGTATTTTTTAAATCTTTACGACATACATGTCTACTTTTGAAATTTAAAATTGAACTTATATGACAACTACAAATTATTTTTATCTAAAAATGAGATACACAGATATTAAGCTTATATATCCCTGCAAAGTGTATTTCACCCATTGAGAAAATTCCTCATTATATATATTCTTAAAATAAAATTCATTAAATAGAAAGTGACATCTAATTTGTTTCTCCTATAATTTTATTTATGTTAAAAGTAAGCTTTTTCTATAACCAATCTTCCTGATTCAAATTAAGAAACTGATGCCATGACGATAAGATTAAAAAAAACATTATAATACATATTCTCTATGGTTATTGGAGTTTAATAAGTAATGAGGATAATAGAAAAGCTGTTTAACTATTCACTTATCTCGCGACTCATTTATTATTTATCCAATACTAGTTAGTAGAGTCCAGTATTGTTCATGCTAAAAGTATAAACTAAAAATTTTAAGTAAGACCCTACTGTGAGCTTTTAAAGTGATTAACTTATGAACTTTTTGAAAATTCTTCGAAGAAGAATTTAAAATTTATTACAACTCTTTTTCATAAAAACAACACTGAAATGTAAAATATAAAAAGAATATCAAATGAATTCCTTAAAAAAGATTTTTAAACATTCTTTTTGAACTTTAATTTAAAATGAACGATAAAAAATTTCAGAGTTCCGAGTTGTGAGGAAAGAAAATAGAAATTTCTTTTGTGATCCTATCTTTTTCTCTTAAAATAATCTCAAAATTTGTGAAAGTAGACAACATTCTTTTTCCCTTTTTTAAGACATCAGACTTTTTTTTCTGTTACTACAATTTTTTTTGTTTTGCCAAGTGTTGAATGAATAGTTTCTAAGATGGAGACTAACATTAAAATACGGATATTCAGACCGAGTGAAATAAATATTAGAGGAATTCAATATATTTTATATCATGTTATTTCTTTATTTCTTTGTAAATATTTATAGAAAGCTTTTAATTGGTAATTTTTTTAAAAATGTAAGTGTTGTTTTTTCAGAGAAGTCAATAAGCAATTACAAGATGAAAAAGACGAACTAACTCTAGGAACTATAGCAAAAATGCCAGTACGAGTGAATTCTCTTACTGAGAGTACACAAGTAAGTAAAATAATTTTTTGACTGTTTTTGAAAGCTTTACTGGTAAATTAAATGTAAATTTTATTTTTAAAATTTAATTCTAGTCGAAAATAATTTTTTTACTAACTTAAGGTGATTTTTTTAGCTCCTTATTTTAATCATGTTATTATTCTTTTAAGATGAGAATATTTTCTATCCATGCTGAATAAAAGAATTTCAAATTATTTATAACTAGTACATGAATTAAATTTCTTAGAATATTTAAATAAGTTTGAATTGCATTTTCGTGTATAATTTTTAATCTAATATCTGCTTTGAACTTTAGATGAATTTAAAATTTCACTTTTTCTAAAAATGCTGTTTATTGTTATTGAAGATTTAAAGCTTTGTTGTGATATCTAAATGGATAAACAACATTGTAGTGAAAAAAAAATTGAAAATATACTTGCAAAAATATATAGTTTTGTAAAACATTGTTCAAACATGTTATAAAGGAGAAAAAGTAAAATCAATAATTCTTATTTCTAAGGAATATTGAAAATAATTTTTTATTTTGCTATATAGCAAAGGAAGAAAAATAAGATGTGATTTATAAAAAAGATGAAAAACTTTGTTTAGTTTATGTGAAATAAGGACAACAAAAAACTAGTCATAAGAAATTTTAACAAAGAATTTTGAATGTTCGAAATTTTGTTAAATGTAAAATATTTTAATAAAATAATTACTGAATACTTTTTTAGCATTTATTAAAGGTGTAGGAAGTAAAGAATAAACACATTGCTATCAATATACACTGAGTAATTACTCTTACGTGTTTGTTGATAGTTTTAGAATAATGTATAAAGAGGATTTCAACCTTATAGGGAGAAAATCCCTACTAATTATGCAAGCAATTTTTACCTCTGAATCAAGAGTGACCAACCCGCGGCCCAAGACCACATGTGGCCCGCGAGATTCATTACAACTTTACAAAATACAATTATTTTGTGCAATATTTTTGTTTTTAGTATAGTTTTTTTTTTATAATATACCCAAGACTGTTTCAATTTATTAAGATGCTTCAGTTTTTATACATACTTAGAAGTGAGAAGTATTGCATTGCACGACCCCCCCCCCTCAGAGCATCACGCTTGATTCGTGTAATTTTATCGCAATGCTTATTTCTAGAGCTATTGATCATTGTTATTATTATTAAATTATCTATGTATGCTTGAAAAATAATGAAAACACTAATAATTCACTCCGTTTTAAAATTTCACTCCAATAAATCTACTAGTCCAAATCTACGAGGGGTGATCAGAAAAAAGTTTACAAATCGAATAAATAAATATTTATTAACAATAGACAGAAAACACAGAAGGAATTAAGAGGCATACGTGCATATCACATTTCTACATAATCACCAAGAATATTTAGGCATTTATCAGAACGCAGAATCAACTTGCTTAACCCGTCTTGGTAGAAATCAGGTCCCAGTCCATTGAGTCAGGTCTCGGCGGATGTTTTCACAGCACTGTCTTGGAATATCACAGCACATCAGAAACGATATGTTGCACGCTACCATAGCTCTGTCCCAGCTCTGACAAGATTTCACTCACAGTTAACCTTCGATTATTTTGAATCATTTCCTCAATTAGTGCTGTGTTGATTGCAGTCGTTGAAGAATTTGGCCGGCTGCTCCCTGTCATATTACGGTTTTCGACATTCTGTCTGCCTGATTGAAAAGAGGGACACCATTTAGCTACATGTTGTCTGCTTTGCTTCTTCATCATAAACTTCCACGATTTGTCTGTGAATGTTAGATGTGGACACATTCTTAGCCTATTAAAATAGAATCACGGCTCGCACTTACAAACGAGACCGATTTCCTAAGCTCTTGCCGTCCTGAACAGTCTGGGAACTTTCACTAACTACCCGCAAACTAGCTGTATGGCAAGTAGTTCCATTTGTCTCATCTCAGGGGAAACAAAATTTCTCCACAATATGTAGTTTTCAAATAATAAGGTTTGTAACCTTTCTGATCATTCCTCGAAATATAAAGATCCATATTTTTAAATACGGGCCACAGGCTTATAATATTTTTCAGAAGTTGCCCGCAAGGTCACTTGGGTTGGTCACCCCTGCCCTGAACTTTATATAAGTGAAGTTTCAGTATCAGTGATATATCTTAGTTATATGAAGTGAAACTGTTCACCATTTTTAACAATAACAATTTTGAATCGTCTTAACTCTTTTCTCAAGTTTAATTTACATATCTGATTAAACAATAGGAGAAAGAAATTTCATATAAATTGTCTTTAAATATAAAATAATCCCCAAAAATTTATCAATTAAATGCATGAAATTTCGTTGCAAGGATATTATTGAAATCACGTATTAGTACGGATATTGAGTGAGTTACTTTTTTTAGAATTCGCATCAGTTAACAAGAAAATAAGAGTAAAATTATCAATTTCGAAAATATAATTGAATTTTCAGTAAAAACGGATATCTGCGAGATGAGAGACGAGAGAAAAGGATTATGAGATCGAAATTTTTATCTTAGAGCCATATTTATATTCTAAGCAAAGAAAGAAATACTAAATTCTTGTATAGATTAAAAAGCTTACGGTGGAGTAATTTTCTACGATTTATAAAAAATATAGATAAATCTTTTATTATGTTTTTAATAAAATTCTAATAAATTATTAAACGTGTTTATTTCCTGTTTTTAACGAAACTCTGTTACGAAAACTAAACATGTTTATTAATTTTCCTTGCACGAAAAAAATATTTTTAATCCATCAGAAAGAATTAAAGTAAGGCAAAAAAGAGAACACAGCAAATTTTCTTATCTTGTATTCCTACTACTAAAAGGACAGTTTTATCTGTGCTTCACAGGCCTCCCATTGCAGTTGTTCTTTTTATTTGATCTGAAATTAAGCTGCAATCTATTCTTATCACACGTCTATTTGTTTTTAAGGTGCACAACTAATTTTATGGTCACAATAAACATTTAAGTTACTTTTTCTTAGAAAATAGATTTGTGTTTCACAGGCAAAAAACATGTCTTTAATTTTTGATGAATGCGATATAATAAGTTGTAAACAAGATTAAATAAAATATCTTAACGTTTATGTTAAATTTTTCAGTCCATAATATAAATTATGAAAAAATACATGTACAAAAAAATTAACAATGAAGAAAAGTCAAGCTTTTAAAATTTTCAGTAATGTTACGTATCTGAAAAAGACCATTTCGGAAAAAAACACAAAATGCTTTATTTTAAAACGTGGTAATTCTTTTTTTAAAAATTACAATTAAGAAAATAGTTTTTATATTGTAATAAACTATATATATTATGAAGAGAGATATTATTTAGTAAAATAGATTTTACTTTTCCCTCTATCTCCACGCTAGAGATTTTACTCATACTTGAAAAATAAAAACTGTGAGCAAAAAAGTAAGCAAACCAAAAACCAAAGGAAAAAAATTTTTTCCCCCCAAACATTTGGCGCATTTCCTAAGCGAATTATATAACGGTTATAACAAGTTTAACCTTGCATTTAAAAGGATTTACGATTATAACTGTAACTTTGTTTTTTAAAAGGATCTGTTTAAACTTTTTGATATCCACGGGGTTTCAAATGTGATTATGTATATAAAAGTACACATAAATAAAAATAACTTTTAAAATTATTAACAAAAACTCTAAAATGGTTATTACCCGTGTGTAAGATATAATGATTTAACATTAAAAGTGCAGTATATCTTCTTTAGCTGTAATATTTTAATTTCTTATGACGTTTTTGTTTCAACAAAAGCTTATTTGAAAATCATAGTTCAATGTGTTTTGTATTTTATTTTTAAAAAAAATCAATATTGCAGCTCATTTAAAAATAAAATTGATTTCTTCTCAATAGTAAATACATAGAGTAAGACATGCTATAAAAAACTAATATTGCTCATATATTTGAAACTTTAAATATATATAAAATTTCACATGTAAGTAGTAATATAATATGGTTTTATAAAACCTATGAACTATGAAACGATGTTATAAATGAAATAATACAGAATAATTTAGAAGATTAATGTAAAATTTCTAATATATTTTTTAATTATTATGACAAAAAAATAACACATATACACATATATGTATAAAATCATGTATTGCGTCCATATGTCATGCTATCAGCAATAATAGCTGTACAAATTGTCGAATTTGTCAAATAAACATGAATAAAGAAATATCAAATTTCGTATAAAATGAATGCTGATATTTTCATTTGATAGGGCATTTTATTCTGAAGGAAAAAATGCCTTTTGATTTTAAAACGAGATCACCTCTGACAAGAAAAATAAAGGTATCAAAGAATAGATGTGAAAAAAGAGATAGAACGAAACTTGAATATCAAGTATCATTCCCACAGGCTTTAAAGATAGTTTAACAAAGAAA
This sequence comes from Trichonephila clavata, assembly GCA_019973975.1. Taxonomy (NCBI): domain Eukaryota; kingdom Metazoa; phylum Arthropoda; class Arachnida; order Araneae; family Nephilidae; genus Trichonephila; species Trichonephila clavata. Next base: position 10,853 of record BMAO01001756.1, on the reverse strand, counting down.
GAAAGGAAAATACATTTTGTCATTTTTCGGGGACGATTGATTTTTCAGTTCGAAAAAGGAATTTCTGGAAAAAAGTTATCATATCAGGTTTTGATTTATAATTTTGAAACCACAAGCCTGCCTAGGAGAAATGAAATATATCTTTAAAGAATTTTATCCCGAAGTTATCTTTTGCAATGTTTTATTTATGTACTTTGTAAAATTGTTTTACAGTCATATATATTTTATCTTATTTCTTTCTTATATTGTCCCTCGTATAGTAAATTGTAATGCAATTAACTTGTATTATTCTTAAAGTGACCAAGCTTTTGAAAAAGCGTAAAAAGAAAATTTTTTTTTCCATTTAGTGTCAGTTGAATTAGAATATACATACACGATTGTTTTAAGAACACAATTACAAGAAAAAAAATTATTAAAATGCAGTTTTTTTTAAGGAAAGGAAGAAAGAATGATATATTTTAAAAACATTGTGCTTTTTTTGAAAAATGCGTTGATAATAACAATATTTTGCGCATATATAGCTAGGACATCTTTCCCTAGTTTGAACTAAAATTTTTGAAAAATTCCCATTATTTTCGTAGTTACGATCGTAACACTCTAGACCTACTTTCGGACCCGGCTAGAGGTGTAGGAGGAAGAGAAGGACTACTCGACATACTACTTTTTAACTATTTATTCAGCACACTAATTGTCAAAGACACAGTTCAATCAATCAAATAAGATGAAATGTTCTCAGAAAGAGCAGAGGGAATTTTGCTATGAGAGGCACGAATTCTGAGAAAAATTCTATTCAATTGATCTACCTTTTATGGATCAATCCAGAACTCTAATATTTGATTTACAATGTAGCTATGTAACCAATCATCACTTAAATATATTTAACAATTTAAAGCTCGAAACGTGCTATCAATATAACTAATATCTGATCGGTAGATATCTTTCCCTACCGTCAGCTTCTCCATATTTCAATCTCCAGGCAACTCCTTTTATTCATCTATTCTCCTCTATCTTTTTTTTTAGCTAGCAAACCTATACTATATATAACTGACCTAATATGCATATCACGGTTTCTTCTTGCAAAAGGGTTGATTATGGTTGACAGCCCAAAGATTTCCCAAGAGGGTTAGTAGAAGGAAGCGTTTTGATCCGCAACACGATCAATTGAAATACGGCTATTTTTTGTTAAAATTTCTCTAGTCTGATGTAATAAAATAAAAAAAATTCACTTCTTTATTATATATTTTATAAATCGCTGTTCAGTGTCTGTACTATATATAGGCAAAATATGATTATCATTATAGAAGCATTTTTCATAAAAGTAGAATGTTAGGAAAATATGTCATTCTTCATTTTTTTTCGCAAAAAAACTGTATCTAAATAATTTTTTTTTGTAATGATATTCATGAAGCTATTTTATATAGATAATCTTATAAAATAGCAATAAATATTTAAAAAATTATCCATTTATATGCTTTTTTAAAATTACGGTTTCGGGCGTAGTCTGTCTCCTTAAATATTCTAATACTAAGAGTGAAAACGTGGAAAAAGTTTTGCTGCTTTTATAAACTATAAGAAAAAAAAATTTCTTGTGTAACTTATATAAAAAAAGTAAACATTGTGCGGTTCAGGTGTTACATGTGTTTATTCGAGAGATATTTAAATTTTGCGTTGTTATGCATAAAATTGAATTGAACACGATCAAAGTGATAAATAAATAGTTTTTTTATTTAATCATTTAATTTTTTCATATTTTCTTTTACATTATACCATCGAATTATTTGATGTGGGATTTCATTTTACATTTTCAATTAATTTCATCTTTGTAATCTGTAAGATATTTTTATTTTGTTACTAAATAAAACGCTCACTCTCAAATCTAATTCCCTCTTTCTACTTCATTAAAAGAAATCTTGGATCTTAGGAAGTAGTCATTTGAAGTGACTAAAAAAACGAACAAATATTTTGCTTTCATTAGTAATGCAAATTCCAGAATTAACATAGTTTTTTTCCTCCAATGAAAAAATAGGAGGCAAAAAAAAAGTCAAATGCAGACTTCTTAATTTAATCAAATAGAGAGTATTAATTAAAATAGGATGGAAATTGGAATGAAAAACAGACTGCTGCATTTGGAAGAATTTTAAAAATTATTCAAATTAATGAATAATTTGTAACTATAAGGAAAATAAATTGACAGTTTAATACTTATTTTTAGTACTTTTTTGGATACAATTTTGACTTTTTTTGGGGGGGAGGGGGGCATTTTTTGATTGTAAAAAATTCTTTTAAACAAAAGATATTCATGGATAACATCTAAATAATTTAATTGAATGTAAACTTACTATCAGAGTTGCTTTTTGTGACATTTTAAATAAAGTTTTAATCCTCCCATGATTAAATACTCTCATTTTATTTTAAGAACTTAAGAAATTTAATCATTTGATCTTTTTCTTTATCCTCTTTTATACAGTTTTGTACTTGCATCCTTTCGTTTCAGATAAGAGTTTATGCAATTAATATAATATTACTAATATTTTAGAAAATAACTGAAACTGCAAAAAAATATATATTTTCTTCACAAAATTTTACTCAAGTGCATATTCTTGAGATGGAATGAATGCCCACTTACGTGGTTTATTTTTTTATCCTGTTCTGACGGATCTATACGAGGTTCCACTAATATCTCCTCATCTCTTTAAACAAAATATTTAATTCAACCAACTTTCATCGAGAAAGCGAACGTGATTTATGTAAATGAGGTATATTATATAAATTCGGTTTTCGCGAGTTGGCAGTAAGAAAGAAATAGAGTACGAATGTAAGAAAGGAAGCAAGGAAGTGATTTGTTGATACGTTGTTGTTGGCAAGCTGAAGTTGATGTGTTAGATGTGTGCAAATAGGAGTTTAAAGGAAGTTTGAGAATTAGTGGTTAGTTGAAGATTGAAAAGCATTGGAATTAAAGATTACAGAGCGTGGAGCCATCGTCATTTGATCAAGCCGAAGAAAGTGCCAGAAGTTTCCCGTGTAGGATCCGATGTATTAAAGGTCCAGGTATTGTACACTTAATTAAGTAGAAGCTAATTATTAGTGTGCGACGTAGTTGTAATTGAGAGTATTTAAGCTACCTTAGATTCAGTTGAGGGTCTGTAATAGTATCCCCGAGTTATAGAATCTCACCTCGGCACTCTACCATAATTAATATACTTTAATTAGAATTGTGTTGTGTCTGTTTCACAATTGTTAATGAGAATTAATAAATCAAATTAGATTGGAGATAATGTCTGTAGATTATTCTGTTCCTCCTACGCATCTAGCCGGGCTTACAGGTAGACAAGAGGATTCGGATGTAAGGGGTAACCGAGCGTTACCACACTGTTATGCTATAAATTTAAGGAATTTCAATTAAGAACTTTGAATTTAATGTGTATTCAGTTTTAATTTTCGGAGTAGCTAAAAGGAAACACTCCAAACAGAATTTTTTACATGCTTACAGCAGAAATGGACTACAAAACAAATTGTAGATAAGTGTTGAAAATACTCTTAGTTAGTGGTATTAGTTTGAGAGTCTAATTTCAATATTTTATCCATACAAGTACTATACTGTGGCCACTGTAGCCAAGTTGAGTGAGTGAATATTAACGTCGCACTGCTCAATTACACGAGGGCTTTTGGCGACGGACCTCGTCATTTTTAACCATAGTCAAGTGACGAGGACTACACCTGAGCTAGCACCCCCTCTCCTAACTACCACACCACACCAACGGGAAGACGTTTGAGTTCTCGACAGATTTAGCGTACATCGCTCCTCTACAAGACGGGTCTTTAGGGGTCCTGGGCTCGAACTCATGACATGCCTGCCATGATCCGATAACTTGGTAACGGTAAAGGTTATACATTTATGTGGAACCTTAGAGAAAACTCTATTATCCACTCATCACAATAACTGAAAAAAAAATAGGAATGATTTGCAAAAGTTGCATAAGAATATAAAGCAGTTCACAATGAGTGCAGGGCAGCAACGCTGGTGGAGGGGTGAGTGGGAAACCACTCATCCAGTTGAATTAGTTTCTATTTTGCTTTAGGAGAACGAAGAGAAAATGGCGTCACATCTCTGACAACCAAGCCCGTCTTTCAACCGGCTGCCGCATCTCGACGGAACGAGGGGAGAAAAGGGAGGAATTTCTTTAATATCAAAGATAAAAGAGAATGTTATTTTTAAGTCCGTTACTTATTACCTCTTAGAAAACTGCGTGCGGTTATTGAAAGGAGATTTTAAAAAACCACTTGGAAGAAAGTAAGAAAAGGTGGAGAAGTTTAAAATAGGATCAAGATGATTCGATACTTTGACCACTTGGCTTCCGCGGTCATACTGCAGCCAATTAGTCATGGTCATAAATTCGTAGCTTACATTAATATTGTCGAGTCGTGACTCGAATTTTGGTGCTATTGAAGACCCTGTATGTAGGCGCATATTAGATCTGCAGAGGCTTAAATTCCTTACATTAACGTAGTGTGAAAGTTTGGAAAGACGGTGCCATCGCAGATGTCGCTCTCATCACTTGACCGTGATTTAGGATTACAAGATCTGTCCCCTTTAGCTTTTGTGTTATTTCGTATTGTAACGATAATAATTAATCAAACACGTAGTATATCTGCTTATCAAATTTTTGACTTGAAATATGAAAAGGTTGCAAAGATTGACAGATTTAAATGATTTATTTGTAAACTGATATATTCTTAGAAAGAAGAGTGAGAGATTGCGCATTAAAAGGAACTGTGTAGAATCATCGTATTAATTTCATTATTGAATTGGCAGTAACATAAGTTTTGCTTTAGAATTGTTGTATTAATATTATATTTTAAAATTAACTGTTAAAGTTCGATTAATTTAAGATTAAAATCTTTCGTTGCAGGAAAAAGTTTCATCCTTTCCTATTTGTTCCGATTATACAAATAATATATTTAAAAATGAATTTGTATGATTTGTATGTAACTGATTATTTGTAAATAAATTAACACCAGAAAATATTGAAACAACAAAAATATTTCGGACCAAAACTACGTTTTTATAAGATATGTTTTTAGTAAAATAGATTGACTCGTTGATAAAAGTTTACATTGTAATTATTGTTATTTTTGCAGAAAACTATAGAAATGTGTGGTTGAGTCCTTAAATCTTGCAAAATTTCAAAAAGTAAAATCTTTTAATAAAATATTTAATACGATCTGAAATTTACAGAAGTTCAGAATTCGTATTAAGTATTAAGTAAATTATACTCATAATTAAATCCAGCTGCAACGCGGTACAGTATTCATTTATTCATGAGTAGTGAAAAGACTCTACTAATTAAACTATACGTTACTTAATCTTAGATATTCGGATTTCATTAATTAATTGCATACTATTTGCTATAAGTTTATCGCTTAAGGCCTTTCATATATAAATGGCTTACTTATATTTATTTATGTTAATCTTATAAAAGGAGATACTCCTTATGTATTATAAGGAGTATTCAAATGATCAATTCTCAAAATCTCAATAGCTCACTGAACAATCAAAATATTTAGTAGCACTTAAATGCATATTAATATTTGCGAAGCATTTGTATTTCACAATTTTAGGAAAACCTTATTCATTAGAATCTTTAATACGTATCTCCAAATATGTCAGTTGTCATATCATCGCGTAATTTTTCTTACTAAATACAGGAAAATATCGAACTTTATTGACAATAGTTAATTTTTATTATACATAAATGGTTTTTATTGATTCATTTTCATTTGGTTAAAACTGGAGTGGAGAGGAGATAAGTTTGTTTTCGCTCAAAGGTATTTTATGTCTCCAAAAAACAAAATTTTGAATCATTATTTTTTCACACGTATTAAAAAGTTTACTTTTAAAAAGCAATTTCACGTAAAGATCTTACTGAGTTAAAATAATAAAATGTATTCTTCGCAAACGTTATTCTATAAAATATAATCCATTTTCTCCTGAGAACAGAAATTTTCAAAAAGTAATCTAATAATTCGAATTGTGTAATTTTTTCTTTAACAGAACTGCTTTAAGACGCCTTTTCTAAATTTTATGTTTCAGACAATTTTTTTCTTAACTTGGCTACCATTTTGGCAGTTTTTGAAAGGAAAGCTCGCCAATTTTGACACTGCCAAGGGACATTATTTGGAATTCTTTCTAATACTTCATTATTCTTTTCCATTCTGTTGTAAAATGTTTTTTCGAGATTAAATTTGAAAAGAAAAGCGAAACACACACACACACATATATATTTATATATATTAGGTTTTTTTTCACACCGCGGGATTTCCCCCCAAAACGTTATGATTACATGACTTTATTTTAACATTACAATTGAATTTATATCAAATAAAGTTTTACTGTCTCGCACAGTAAATTTTCCAAATAAAAACATGATTAACATATATTTAACACCGCAACAAGATATAAAAGATAAATTTATCTTCTTCCTTTTTCTAAAAAACATCTATTCTCGTTTTCGATGGTTTTCCAAATTAAATAATGATAATCTTATGCAGAGAAAAATTTCTTTCCATCTTTTGGAAAGATTTAAACTAAAAGTAATTCATATATAAAATTTTAAACCTTTTTATTTAAAAAAATTGATGTACGAGCTTTGATGCTTGTAAATTATATGCATATCATGCATGCAGTACATATCATGCATTGCAAATGTAGCGAAAAATTTCTTAGTTTATAAATATTTTAAACAAAATATGCATGGTATGTAAATCAATTTGATTAAGATCGAATTTAATTTTAATAACTGTGGACCTAAATCTTTTTACTTAATAATGAATCTTTACATTGTGTTGTTCCTCTAGACAATAAGTTCATCAGCTTAAAATTTGAGTGAGGTATAGTGAATCAATGTCCTTGTCATGCGGCTATGACAAGAAATTACGTTATGCATATATATATGTTACCGGCAAAGTATGAAATGCCGGCATTCTATAGAATACTTAGGCATTGTATAGAATGCCTGACTGTTTTAGGCAAAGTATGAAATATGAGATTTATTACGTACTTTGCCTGGGCATTCTATAGAATGACAAAGTTATTTAGGCAAGTGTGAAAAGAAGACAATGATAAGGTTATTATATCAATGATGTACATTCCTAAAAACACAAATGTTATTCTGACAAAATAATGAGAGAGCCATTAAAAAATTATTCAAAATACGCAAAGGAAAATGAAATTTATACCAAACAAAATTTATGCCTTTTTTGTTAAGGAAAACAAAATTTTCATATAAAAATAAGAAATTACTTGTTGCAACATGGTAGACTTAAAGACATTTTGAATTAAATTTTATTACATTTTTCACGCAATAGCAATTCTAATACTGGTACTTTATTTTACCCATACATTTGAGCAATTGCAATTGACAGGAGAGAAATTTCGTGGTCAGGAATATCTTTAATTCTAAGAAAGCCCTTAGGGCACAAATTAGGTCGTGATATCGCATATATTTTTTTAAATTCCTTCAGATTTCGAAGTCGATAGAAACCATATTTTTCCCACTCATTACAAGAGCCAATGCATTAACATTTGGAAAAAATCACAGAGTTTCACAAAATATCTTTTTTTAAATATTTTTTTGGTGGGGGGGGGGGGCAATTTTTCACAAAGGTGGATGTATAGCTCAATAAAATATAACTTGCAACATTTCTGCATTTGGTTGAAGTTTTTCAGATTTATCACGTCCTCAAGTGATTGAGGGAGTGGAATATTTACGTCGCACACTGCTCAGCTACTCGAGGTCTTTTGGATACAGACCTTGTAACTTTGGACCATGTTCAAGTGACGAGGACGACACCTGAGCTGACACTCTCTCTCCTAATTGCCACACCACACCAACGGAAGGACGTTTGAAATCCGAACAGATTTAACGTGCATCGCATCCCCTACACGGTGGGTCTACAACGGCTCTGCGTTCGAACTATGACGTCCTCAAAATCCATGACGTAACCTGTATAGCAATGGTTCCCAACCTTCTTATCTTCCCTGACCGGTCAACGTTGATAATTTTACCGCGGCCCGCTGAGGGTGGGACGTTGATTAATTATATTTTAGGTTTTTTTTAAATTTAATAATTTTTTTTATTTAAACATGCCTTCAGAATAAAATTCAGTTGCACCAAAAATGAATATAAAAGGATTTTACATGAAATACAAAGGGATTTCTATGGAAGAGAAATGCTGCACAAGATAGAAATACATCCCAATAAATACAATGGCAATAAATTAATGCTCCTTGAATGGCCCGATACCATTTGATCCACGGAAAGGGAGTTGGAGACCACTGCTGTATGATACTGACGCCTTTTTTAACAGGTTAAATGAGTATACTTTTATTTTCTACAAGCAACACATCAAAGCTTTTCGGCAACCAATAGTCCCTGGGTTCCTTCTTAGTAGTCATTTCGGCATTTTGCACATCAGTTATTAACTTTTAGTGAGTAATCTCAGTTAAGAAAAAACTTTTTTTTGCAGCATTATCTTGAATTTTGTCCAGCTCGTCGTCGAATAGTTGTTTCATGTCTATAGACCAGAGGTTGGCAACCTTTTAGCTGTGGCGTTCCAAACCAATCTATCAATATGATTCAGTGTACCATACAGTATGGCATTTTTGAAATAATTCAATTGACAAATGTATTGAGTAGGGCAAAGTGCCACTGAAATTGTACCCACGTGCCACATGGCATAGGTTGCCGATCCCTGCTATAGACCATGACTCCATTTTCTACACCATAGCTTGCTCCTCTATTTTCATACAGCACAAGAAAAAACCAATTTTTTGTTGAAATAGTTTAAGTAAAATTGAGTATTTGGCACTGCTGAACAAGCCGCAATGTTCAACTGACAAATTCTGAGCCTGAGGCACGCATTAAAAGTCTCGTGTCTTGCCACGCAATATTCGAAACTAATCGGGGTGTATTTCATACTTTGCCGGTTTCTCATTTAGGCATTCTGTAGAATGTCTAGGCAATGTGTGAAAATATGGGAAGCATTCATATTTGCCGGCTAATCTTAGAGCATTCTTTAGATGGGATTCACTCTTGCCGGTAACATATACTCACAGGTATTCACAGCAGATTCACTTAAATTTCTCTCGAGTTTTAATTCATCATAGTCTCAGACCTTCCAGACTTCGCTGGCAGTAATTAATTTAGTTTACCTAACAGAAACTAATACAAGCTTTTCTCCAAATAAAATAAATGAAATGAAACATTAGTGTTTTTAAACAGTATGATGCAATCTTGCATTACCCCTTTTAGAGATAAAACGAAAGCCTTTGAAAATCTTGTGATTCTATCAGCTTTCGGTTGATCATAATTATAAATGGCTGGATCTCGAGCAGATAAATATATTTTGTGAACGTCCTGTAAACTGTGCATAGTATTGTTCTGCTGTGTGCTGCTGACTTCAAATGAGTGTTCACCAATAAATATGGACATTGAAATTATAAATACCTCTCATCTTTATCAAGGATTGTAACCATCTCTGAAAGAAAAGGTTTAATACGACTTGATTGCTTCATCAGCCGGCAGTTCAAGTGTTTTTGGGAGATATATAAAGTTGTGGTTAGTTTCCGTTAGGCGAAACTAAAATTAATTACTCATGAAAATTTGTGGGCTTAGGAATGTGTCAAGTCGCGAGAGAAAATTTAAACAATACATACATATACATGTTTACGTATTCATTTCAATTTAAAAATAATTAGTGGAAAATCGACTCCTTCCATGCATTATCAAATTTACAAAATATACCATTGGCTGTAACCAAATGATAAAAATATTACTCTGCAATAATAAATCAAACACCTTCTAAAACCAATATTAAATATATTGGGACAGATACATCAAATTTTGTTTTTAATCAGATTAGAAATCTACCACAATTCATTCAGCAGATTGAATATATTAAGCCAGTCAGATAAAAGTTTTCGTCAACTTTAGAAATTAGCTATAGAGATAGAGATTTAGCTTAGAATCTTGTTGAAAGTAAATAAAATATGGACTATAACTAATAAATCAATCAGTTCTCAAAAATTGCATGTTGAAAATAAACTGATGGTTCGTGATATTCTAAAGTATTATCCATCAGTTTTGTTGTTGACAATAAATTTATACAAGAATATTTAGAGTTGTAAGGATGAAATATTGATAAATTATGCAGAAAATCTGCAACGTAATATTTTAGAAGTTTAAAACCCATGTTTAATTTTAAAATGTATTTATGATTTTAAATACATATATATGTATGTGAATACATTTAAAAAGATTTATATTTTGAATAAATAGCTAATTTTAAAGTTATGTTTTCTTTTTATAATATTCTGTTCAGATATAAACTTAATCTTCGAAGCTCTTAAACAAATTCATCATAGCAATAAACTTAACTTTCATAATTTGTAAGCAATTTCTTTTCCGCCCAGACAAAAATGTAAATAAAGGGAATTTAATTCCGTTTCTCTTAATTAAATTCTTGAATTTATTTCAAATCGAATTAGTCTTTCAAAGTCTGGACAAAATTTTATTTTAGATTTTCTCGTGAATAGTTTTATAGACTCATTTAAAGACGACGGTTCTAAATTATTTAACAATTAAAATAGCTAGTGATTAAGTTATACCGGAAACATTTTCCGTCTTTATTAAATTATTTGATAATGTGTTATAGAGAAGTGCTACATACTCATACTAATAAATGTTTCTCTAACTTTACACAAATAATTACTCAAATGATCATTATTAGACTCATACTAAACTGTATTTATTCAACATTGTTTGTAGGATAAAAATATTTCTGATATTTATTCA
>BMAO01001755.1:0-26998 GCA_019973975.1 Trichonephila clavata | reverse complement strand
GCTATCACAGCTATTTTTCGTTTCAATAAATGTTTTTCATTATTTTAAAACTAATTTTTAAAAAAAGTATATTTACTAGGGGAGCCATTTATGATTGATTTTAATTTCTATGTGCAGACTTAGACTTATATAAATTCACAGAGAAATCTCCCCACAATGTGAGATAACATTCATAAAATATTTCTATTTCTGCGGACGTTTTTCTAAAAAATTATGATGGTCAGAGTTTTTTCAACGATTCACCTTTTAAATTGTTATTATTTCAAAGATTAAATAAAAAGCCTTAAGTCACAAGTAAGTTCAAATTTTTCTACTTCTTTTTCCCCCAAAGAAATGAATAATAGCCTTTTAAACACGAAAGTGAATTATACAAATACAAGACATAAAATTCAAGTTATGAATAATTTACTTTTTCAACAATTCTAGAGAAAATAATTATGAGAAAGTTAATGTGTGTTATGCATGCAGAAGGTCTAGTCAAGGCAGAATCTATTGTAGAATTTTAAAATCTCATGAATCTAAATCTATTCATTTCTTATCTCTTGCATTATTATCGCAATTTCTGAAGAAAATCATATTTCGAAACAATCAGATACCTTATTGAATTTTCATTTCCAAAATATATTTATTCACAGCTGTTTTAGTATATAGTTTTATATTATAAAGAGAGATATAAACAGCATTTTTATTCCCACTTTTCATTATTTTTCCTTTTATTGTATATTATAGTTTTTTTTAAAGTGATTATTAAAAAAAATTCTATTTATATGAGTGAGTTAGTGAATAGTATAAGAAAATTCATTCCGCTCTCTCAAGAGCACGTGTAGACAAAAAAAATACGGAATTAACCACTCATAACAAATGCAGAATTCTTAACAAAACAGAAACATCAACATAGAAAATCGGAAAAAGGTGACTGTAAATTGATTTCTTAAGCTTCAAACTTTTTCATTACATTTTTTTCAAACTTAAGCTTCGAACGGAACCCTTAGAACTATGGGGTGATTTCGTGGACCCCATTCCTAGAATATTTCTTTAAATAATATTTAAAGTAGATCAACAAATTACGAAAAAAACCATTTTTAAAAATCTGTATTGTTTATTAAAATTTAACATAATTTACTCACACATTAATAATATTAATTTGTGATATTTCCAAGTGTCACCTATACCATGCATTAAATTTAGTACTTGGGATATGCATTTTTTCCCCTACACAAGCTGTAGAAGTCTAGCCCCATTGAAGTTAAATGCATTTTATATTATGATTTTATAATTCGTTTTTATATTTTTTGCCACTCACGTTGAGAAATGTTTTGCATTTAAATTCATTGTTCTGAATGGCATTAAAATGTTTATATCTGTGTGAAAAACTCCTGTGTATTTTGTATGAATTTGCAACCTAAAATTTAAGAGCTGTTCTTGCTTAAATTTAGATTTGCCATTGAATCTGTCGATAAGTTGTTCCCTCTCCTTCAATATGGGTCCCCACAATTGTATAAAGGTGTATTTTCCATTACAAAGCTATTGTACAAAACATTTCGCTAACGAGTGTAAAATTATTCCATAGTAGACAAGACAATATTATACTAGGGGGTACAAATAATTAAAAAACTTTTAATATTTTCTTATATTACAAATAAAATTTTAAAAAGCATTACAAAATTTTCAGTTTTTAGTGGGTGGGATGAGCTTCAGAAACTTGTGGTTTCACACACTTCACAGAAAAAACGTGATTTCATTTTGCATGCACTTTTATATTTTCCTTTTTTTTATTGTGACTCGTGGAACCCCAGGATTCCATGGAACACAGTCTGAAGACCCCTGTCTTAAGCGGACCCAATAGAAAACTGATCAATCAAGAGTTCATTAGAGATATTAAACATTTACTTATATATATACTTTCAATATGCTTTGTTGAAATTTCTTCAATTTTTTTTGAAAAATTTTTCAGGTTTTCGTTTTTTTATTAAATCAACTTATTTATGAGAGCACTTGTTTTTTTCAGAACAGCACTTTTTTTCCTATTTTATATAGGTGTAAAATAATTATAGGTATTTATTATTTTTTTCTAAATAAGCTATGAGATGGAAAAATTCTTTTCAATGAAAGCTGAGAGGCTTCTCTATTTTATGTTTTAAGAAATTAAACCAACTTCAATTACAGCTGTAATTATAGTTTACATATTTTGAATATCGATTTAAAAATTCAAATAGAATTCGCGTACACTCAATGGACAAATAAGATTTTTATGAGTTCCTTAATCCATAGTTTTCTTAAAACGTTAACAAGCGTTTTTTTAAAAGAAAATATGTATAAATATCAAAAACTCAGAATATAGTTTAAAAAATATTTTATTACTATTAAAAGTTAAATATAATGTCAACAAGGAAATTTTATAATGCTGAGAAAGGAATGTTTAAGAAAATTTCTATTCCTCTTGCAAAACATAATTAACCTTTTAATCAACGACGGAATTAGATTTATTCAAAGAACATAACCCTTTTATAAAAATAGCAGCATAGATTTAGATGTGCTTGTAGATCACAGCCACAATAAAAAACTTGGTTAACTGCATTTGGATAATTTCAGTACGTAAAACAAAAAAATCAAAGGGAAAAGATTTTTTTTCCCTCCAAATATCCTTATTAATAAGAAATTTTTTTCTAATTATAGAACATCATACACATATGAATATAATATCGAATAGCACACCACATTTAATTCCATCATATGTGATACCAAGGAATGCATGTATCGTTGAATTTTATTTTGTAGTTAGAGTGCACAAATGAGAGAAATTTACATAGCTCTGAAACAATGCTATATATCTTTAAACTTGTAAGGTATAAAAATTGATTTTTTTTTCATTTGTCGTGTAAATGTCCTTTATACTTAATACATTTAAAACGGAATATAATATAATTTTTCTATACCAATCAAATAATTTTTACGAAGTTTGAGTTCCTTTTCTTTTCAATAATATTTATTGTTTAATAATTATTGTCTGCTTAACAATTACTATTGTGTAGACAGATAAAGTCGAAACTTTTTTTTTTTACTATTATTAGCAAGAAAAATAAAATTAAGATACACCTCGCTGTCTAAATTTTTTAATATTCCTATCTTCATAAGAAAATAAAATCATTTTTTTGCGATTTGAAGAAAGTCAAAATTTTAAAACGTTCATGTAAAATGAAATTCGAGTAATGATTTACACAACTAATCAAATTTATTTTGCAAAAATTTAGCAAGATTTTTGAAACACTTAAAAACTACTTATTTGATCATTTACTTATTCTCCCAAAGTCTATACCTTTTGTATATCAAATTCACAAAATGTTAAAAAACTTGGAGTATTAAATGTTTGCATTATTTTTTTAATGTCAAAATGTTGCTCTGATGTTGATTATTGTTGAATAAACTATATTTTATTCTCATAAGATAGATTTAATTATAAATAATTGAATATTGTCCTGTTTTTCATGAAAAGTTATTAAACATTTCTTACACTTAATAGTTAAAAGTTAAATAATACCGGAATAAAAAAAAGTTTATTATATAAACCAGTTAAAAAATGTCAGATTCTTTTTTCAATTAATTTCGCTTTGAAATTTGTAACATGTGTTCTTCCGTCAACATACTTTACAGTTATCATTTGTATACGGTCAGATTAAGTTATATCAACTGGTATGCTTGCAGATATTCTTCTAATCTGTACACAATGCCTCTTGAGAACTGATTCATGAGTTGTTACAGAATTTCACACAATGAAGCTTTAATAAAATCTTATTTGTCCCACGACTCGTCTCACGTTTTGTATGTTTTTGACTTGTCCGATTTTGGAGGCTGCATCTCATTTGGTTAAGTAGTACAACTTTTACCCTTTAGCTTGTCTTTTCTGCATATCGGGTAGTCATTTCTAGTGACTGATTAATAACAGTTATTATTACTTGGTTGAAATGATTTCGAATATTGATTCAAATGACTCAGCTGCGTTTGGATTCTCATGTGAACTCAAACAAAGCGCGAGATCTTTACCTCGAATAACAAGAGGACGAGGCCGTCCGACAAATCTAGTTTAATATACACAAGAATAATCTTTTATCTCGAAGGAATAAAAGTCATTTCGTTTATTTTTTTATAAAAATATATAAATATCAAAAGACGTTTGTAGCAAATTATACGAGGAAAATAAATACTAATTTTTTTTAAAATTAGTTCATAAACTTTAAAAGTAGAAGAGACAAAATTTTATACCAGGGTTATTAATCTGAATATTTTTTAAAAGGGAGTTTCCATAGTTTTTCTTTGATTTATTGAAAAGTGATTTTGGCTAAGTTGACTATAAACTCTTTTAAAACAGATATATCTATAGTTTTATTTATTTATCAATTATTATGGTATTTTTAATTGAAATAATAAGGCAAAAATATAAATTTTCTTGTTTCAGTCTCCTTGTTGGATACTAAACAAACTTCGCAGTTTATTCGATTTTTCAATAATGGCATTTTCCTAAATGCATTTTTATCTGAAGTTGGCGAGTTTAATATTACATGTTACATTAGAAGCCTAGGTGCCACAGTAATTCAAATAACAAAGTTCGTACCAGAAAACTTACCCTATAAAAAGTATTGAAATCTCTGCGTCAACCAAAGTTCGCTGTGTAAAACAAAGGAACCTCTGCAAACTAAACTGACATTACGCTAATGGAAATGTGGGGAGAGAGGTATTATTAGTCATAAGATATTGTTTTTTTTCACTTGATTAAGTTCAAAGTTACAATGTCTTGGTTTGAGATCCAACAAGATGATTTTTATTTATGTTAGCCATTCTTAGAAATTTTTCCTTTATTAATACGAACAGAAATGGATAGTTCTTTCTAATGCTTGAAGAGGTCTCGAATGAAATTATTATGTGATATTTTCTCACACAGTTTGACTTGGAAAGAAATAAATACGGTCTAATGGTTGAAATCCAAGATTATTGGTCATTAGATAGTCATTTTTTTTCTTCAAAAATATTGTTACATTTTGAATAATCGATAGTAAAAATAGAATGGAATACTGTGTAATAAAATGTCTACTGAAGATAACTCGAAGCAAAAAAGAAAGCGTTTTCGAGTCTTTCAATATTGTCGAAAAAATTCATGTCGGATTATTTTTGATGAAAGGGGGTTTGAGATCGAAAAATGATATTGATTTCAAAATTATGGCATTTATTCTAAAATTAAGGAATGTACTCCTTACACTGATTTTATATTGACCAAAAATTATTTGCTGAACATCCATTAATATAGGTCACATTTGTTCCAAGTTTGTTGATTTTCAACAAAGTGCGCGTTTCTTAAAAGTTGTGTGATAGTTACACAATTAAATGATCATTAGTTTTGATGACTAGAATAATTATGATCGTTTAAACTTTTTAAATGTCGCCTTCTTGCCCCAAGGCCAAAGTCATCTTGCCCCAGTACTGGGGTAAGATAACGATTTGTTAAGGTTATGAGAAAATAAAATTGTCCTTTACTTCTTTTATTTGAAAAATTAAATGGTAATATATTTTTATACTACAAAGGACTACTCTAACAGTTCATGTAAAAAATTGATTTTACTACCCTTAAAAATAAATTAATAAACAACAAAAAATTGTTAACATCGTCATCTTGCCCCGATCTCCCCTACACATACATGACCTTTAAATTAGTATAATCTTGTTTTAATTTCTGAAAGAACAAACATTATTTTAGATTCTGGATACATCTGCACACGCGCACACATTAATATTGTCTCTAACTACGTTAAAATATTTGTAGATGTTTTAGATCATAAAAATTCTAGATCATTAATATTTCACTAAAAAATCTGTTTTCTACAAAATTTGGTCTTCAAGAAACACATAAGAATATTCAAAAACGTTCTTTAGAAGTGATTAGAATAGAGAACATTCTGGAATAAAAATTTCTTACATTTGCCAGAATTTTATATTATACTTATTTAACCGTTTCTTCAAAATAACAATTGATAATTTAACATATTTCAATTCTTTCAATAACATTAGTTTCTATATTTAATGATGATTTCAATATGGATAGTCAAATCATTTCTATATATGAAAATGCATAAATATGAATTTGGCAATAAATAACTTACAGTTACGTAAAAAATACACAAAATAATTGTTTAAAAAAAATTTCAGATAATTTTAAAAATTACCATGTCCTGATAAGTTTTACTTATAATTACTCGTCATTTTTTATTACCACATATAGTTTAAAGTAAAATCTCAAACATATTTCAATAAATTACTCTACTTGTTGGGCTAATGTTCAATATATGCACAAAAAAATTTTTTTAAAAATTATTTCAGTGACATTTTTTTAATCATTCTATCAAAAATTAAATATTGCTTAGTAATATTTTGAAAGAATTTTATATTCCGAATTTGAAAGAAGAAAAATTGATAAATTTAACATTATTTCTAACTTTTCATATTATTAGAAACACATCAAAGGTGTTTTCTTAATATCAAGCATAGAAATGAATAATTCTATATATAGTCTCAATATTTCTGAATAAGTGCTTGTCTAAAATGTGTATATAATGCTCAATAAAGAATTTTACCGAAAATTCAATGTAACAGTTAGAACAAATATCACAGTTCTGTTGCAACACGTAAATAGTTTGGCACATGCTTATTAATAAATTATAAAGAATTGAATTTAATAGATATTTGCAATAATAAAACTGAATCAACATTAAAATGTTTCTATTTGCAATAAGGAAAGAGATTAAATAATACTTGCATTAGACAATAAAATATATTATGAAATAGTTTTAATTTTTCTTATTCAATTCTTTGAAAACTATATTTTACGACGATTTTTTTTTCTAAAAAATTGTAAAAATTAATTTAATAGTTATAGTTTTAAATTTCAAACAAAATAATCATGTTAGGCTTTTATTCCAAGAGTATAAACACTGCATAAAAAGTGTCAGTTTTCTATATTAACATGTGTTTATAGATTTATTTGCAGGGAATGCGAATCAGTTTAGAGGATTTGGTGATAAAAACGAGACAAAAATTACTGCAGAGTACCTTCCAAACCAACATTTTACTTACGCTACTTAAACTAATTGAAATTCTATTCTTTTACCAACAAAAAAAATTTTTTTTACACAACCCAAGAAAAAATTACACAATAAATCATCTGCAAAAAAAAATCTTATTTCACAAATAACAATTATTTATTATGAAACTATAAAATTAATACATTAAAAAATTAAAATACTGATCAACAAAATAATTATAAAGGATAAATAACAAAAATTATGTTAATTTTAATTATATTTATAAGGATGCAAAAAAATTTTTCCACTTTAAATTAAACCAGTTGCCAAGAAAAAAGGTAAAAGTTAAATTTCTCCTGCAATTTTATTCATATTATATATTTCACGAAAAAATTTGTATTGATTTTATAAATATTATAACGATTGTCATAATTTACTCTTCCTCACTAGATGGCAAAACATGACGGCGCAGTCTGAATGACCTCCAGAAAACCAGGAAGCTCGCGAAATTTCTTTTTTACATTCTTGGAGGGAAGAGTAGTTTCGAGAAAATTCGCGTTCGTACGATTGTAGATGGCAGCACGATCGATAATCTAAAAGCATCCGGAATGAACGCGAAATTTCCCGACGTTTCATCCGTGGGTTTAAATAGATGAGCGGTGGCTCCGGCTGTCAGATCCTGTTTAGAAAGCGATTATAGCAAACTTATCTTGCGCTGAGCAAGGCGATCCATTGAATTGTGAGTAAGTTACTCTGCATTTTTTGAACTTCTGTACTGTTCAACTTCTGATATTTTGTGAGTGAAGAACTCTTAAGAGACTGATCATTTCTTCGACTGCTATATTCTACTGAATTCTTATTTCTCGAACTTCTATTCTGAAAGTTAATCATTTCATACGAAATGCCGAGCGGGAAAGCACCTGCGATTGGAATCGATTTGGGAACAACCTACTCATGTGTTGGTGTGTTCCAGCATGGAAATGTGGAAATCATTGCCAACGACCAAGGCAACCGAACAACACCTAGCTATGTTGCCTTCTCAGAAACGGAAAGACTGATCGGCGATGCAGCCAAGTCGCCATGAATCCTGAGAACACCATCTTCGATGCAAAACGACTTATTGGCAGAAAATATGATGATCCCAAAATCCAACAAGATCTCAAGCACTGGCCTTTCAAAGTTATAAACCAGGGCGGCAAACCAAAACTCAAAGTAGAGTTCAAAGGTGAGCAGAAACTCTTCAATCCTGAAGAAATTAGTGCAATGGTGTTAACCAAAATGAAAGAGACTGCTGAGATGTATTTAGGGCAAAAAGTCACAGATGCTGTCATCACAGTACCAGCCTACTTCAATGATTCTCAGAGGCAAGCAACTAAAGATGCTGGAAAAATTGCTGGACTAAATGTACTGAGAATCATCAATGAACCCACAGCAGCAGCCTTGGCCTATGGACTTGACAAGAATGTTCTCATTTTTGATTTGGGTGGTGGAACTTTTGATGTATCTATCCTGACAATTGATGAAGGATCCCTCTTTGAAGTCAGATCTACAGCTGGCGACACTCATCTGGGAGGAGAAGACTTTGACAACAGAATGGTGAACCACTTGTAGAAGAATTCAAACGTAAACACCGTAAAGACCTCAGATCCAATGCAAGATCTCTACGAAGACTGAGGACAGCTTGTGAAAGAGCGAAACGCACACTCTCCAGCAGTTCTGAAGCAAGCATAGAAATTGATGCTCTGTTCGAAGGCATCGACTTCTATTCCAAGATCACCAGAGCGAGATTTGAAGAATTGTGTATGGATCTCTTCCGTTCCACTTTGGAACCTGTTGAGCGGGCTCTGAAAGATGCTAAGATGGACAAGAGCAGCATCCATGATGTGGTCTTGGTCGGAGGCTCTACTCGAATTCCCAAAATCCAGAAAATGCTTCGTGACTTCTTCAACGGTAAAGAACTGTGCATGTCCATTAATCCAGATGAAGCAGTAGCCTACGGAGCAGCAGTGCAAGCTGCAGTACTGACTGGTAGCACTGATGACAAGATCAAAGATGTTCTCTTAGTAGACGTGGCTCCTCTGTCTCTGGGTATTGAAACTGCTGGTGGAGTCATGACCAAGATCATTGAGAGAAACTCAAGAATCCCATGCAAGACCTCTCAGGTGTTTACCACATATTCTGACAATCAGCCTGCTGTGGACATTCAAGTCTATGAAGGTGAGAGAGCTATGACGAAAGACAACCATCTCCTTGGCAGATTCCAGCTTTCTGGTATTCCACCAGCTCCAAGAGGTCTGCCCCAGATTGAAGTAACTTTTGACATGGACGCTAATGGAATCCTAAATGTTTCTGCTCTAGACAAGAGTTCTGGCAAATCCCAGAGCATCACCATCACCAATGACAAAGGCCGCTTATCCAAGGAGGATATTGAGAGAATGCTCAATGAAGCCAAGCAGTTTGAGAAAGATGATGGTGAGATGAGAGAGAAAGTGGCTGCCAGAAATAATCTTGAAAGCTATGTGTACTCCGTCAAACAAGCTGCAGATTCTGCACCCGAGGATAAATTGAGTTCATCGGATAAGAGCAAAGTGAAACAATCCTGCGACTCTGTGATTCAATGGCTTGACAACAATACTCTAGCTGAAAAAGATGAGATAGAACACAAACTAAAAGAAGTCCAGTCTGAACTAAATCCATTTATGATGAAAATGCATCAGGCTGGAGAGCAGGAGCTTTCAACCAAGCGGGTAGTGGAGCTTTCGGTGGTCAACAGACAACGACTGGATCTGGTCCAACAATCGAAGAAGTAGATTAGAACTATAATGCCAAAGACTTTTTAAAGATCTTAGGTAACCTACAAATTTGTAAATATTCACCTATGTATAGAATATACTGTGATATTGTATTTTTATTTTATTTATATGCGAAATATTTATATTTATGTGTGTCAAATTATAAATATAATTTTTGAATTTTTTCCATTCCAATAAAGTAGTACTTCAAATTTAAATGTGTATTATTTCTTATATTATTGACATTTGATTTTTATTATTTGAAATACTGAAATATAGTTATTAGAAGTTTATTTATAATAGTGAAATAATATCAATGCTTAAAACTTAATGAGAATAATTATGGATTAATCAAGTTTTTCCCTCAAACATTAATAGACATGATTATCGTAATTTTGTTAAAAACTACTTGAAAATTTTACATTTTTCATACTTAAGATTATGATAAAATCAGTGCTGAATATTAAAAATCTTGTTTGTTTAATGTTTTATGAACTGAATATCAAGGTTTTGTAATGGTAAGTTTAATATACTTGGCTTTTTGCTATACATATTCATGGGAAGCTTAGTAATATGAAAAATTCCTGTTTCGAACTTTGACTTTTCATAAAATGTGAGGTTTATGGTCTAAAGATGTGTATGAAAGGTTCTGTAAAATGAGTACCTAATGGCGAAATATACTTTGTAAAATTTAATTTGCACACTTTTGATATAAGCTATAAAATTAATTTTCACTGCAAAATTTTAGTTTGAACATAAGGTAAAATATAAAGCTTTTAAGAATAACTATAATCATAATGAAACTGCTGCATGTAAATTGGCTATTATAGGTTCTGAAATTAGCTTAAAAGTATTTATTAATCAGACTGATTAAATTTAATTGCATAGAATTCACTAAAATACAATATGCACATTTATAAATCAGGTAAATGACAAGGGAAAACTGCATTAAATTTCAAAATCTGAATATTACAAAAAGTACTATCATAAAATAGTAACTGCTATAACAATCGATAGCAAATCCTGAAAGCAAAAAAAAATTTGGAATTTAATGATGCACTTGCAGTTTTTCCTTCTGAGTGAACAAAATTTCAAAACAATTTCTAAACTTGTTTTTTATTTTGTCAACTTCTATAGTATAATATATGTGTCAAATGAATTCAATTGGTGGAAAAGTTATATGATTAAATACAACATTTTGGTCATTTGCAGGACACATGTTATAAACTGAGCTAATTTCTTTTCAAAAACATCGGTATTCCTTTTTTGAATCAACTTTGTTTCATCATCTCCCATTCTCAAGCTAGAAGAGTTGTGATAAAAAACTAGTTGACTAGCTCAAAGTAGCCTAATGTGAAATACTTTGTTCTTCATGCTTCTGTTGAGCATGCATATTTTGTGAATATGCTTGTTTGATAGAAATGGAGATATTTAAATCAACCTAAAGCAAATATTTCTGATGTTTTCCCCATTTCTGCATTTTAAAACCACATTTTTCTCATAGTTCTTGACTCCAGGCAGGCACGTATCCAGGGGAGGGGCCCGTGGGGCCCGGCCCCCCCTGAAATCCTGAAATTCGAAAAAATTTTCATTTGAAATTTTTAACTGAAAAGTCTTCAGTATAAAATTTTCTATTCTTTGAAATTTGAGTTTTTTGTCGATGGAAAATCGTAATTTACTTTCGAATAATTTGAATTTTTCGATACTCCGGCTTAGTTCGCTCACGCGCCACCAGATGGAGATGGAATATTTCGCATCCCAATTGCACGTGGCACGTGATTGCGCCATTCATAACCAAAAAAAACGTGGCACGTGAGTGTTGTGGGTTTGTGTACAATCCAATCATTTTTTTTCTATCAAACATTCGAGATTTTTGAAAGACCAAATATGAAACGTCGTCAAGGTCAACCAACGATTACATCGTTTTTCAAGAAGCCGAAAGCATATAATTTGGATGATGCAGCAAATGTTGATAGTGAGTAAAGTGACGTTTTGAATGCCAACTCCAAGGTTATGTTGTGATCGATTTCGAGGGAAATTAAATTCATTGTAGCTTTCGTTTGATTTTGTTTTGATTCATTGATTTTGATTCAATTTCGTTTTGATTTTTTTTTGTTTTGATTCTTTGATTTTGATAAATTTTGATTGTTTAATTTCGTTTTGTTTTTGATTTTTTGATTTCGTTTTGTTTTTGATTGTTTGATTTCGTAAAAATAAATAAAATTTACAATTTAATTTGAATTTCAGCATTTTTCTAACTGACCGACATTGTTTTGATTCTTGCGAAAATATTTACTAGTAAATTTCTAAAAATGCACGTTTTTATATTTTACAGAAAACTTTCCAAACAATAGTGAGTGTAATGAACAAAGCAACCTTAGTTTCAAAGTCAACTCGGGACCGAAAACGAATTTTCGCGTCGAAGGCATAGACGAAGAAAGTGAGCAGTATATTTCAAACCATCTTAGCGAATATCTGACATTATGATAAATGGTTATATAGAATAAAAATTTTATTTTGCAGATGGGGACAATATCTCTCATTTGGACTCCGATGACAACATATCAGACCCAGTCACTTCAACCGGCTTTCAAGAAATCGTTCACCCTGTGTGGCAAGCAAATCGATTTGATATTGGGAACACGAACCGAAATTCTCTCGATGACACTACGAAAAAAAATGTGCTTTCAACCAAACTACTTCCAAAAGAACCATACAAATTCCCTACAGAAAAATCACACAATAGGAGTTTTCAACCCAAGTGGATTACTAATGATTTTGCTTGGCTGGCATACTCAGCGAGTGAAGACAGCGTGTATTGTAAACCTTGCTGGTTATTTTTCCATGAAGGCGTTGGAAAAGGGGGTCATCAAAATCCAGGAAAACTTGTGTCTGTCGGTTTTCGAGACTGGAAAAAAGCTAAAGAATCTTTCAAAAAACACATGGAAAAAGAATATCACAAAGTGTGTGTTCTGCAAGCCACTTCATTCCTCAAGATATCAGGCGGAAAACAGCTTGATATAGCATCCCAATTGGATAGTCAACGCACCAAAGAGATAGCTGAAAATAGAGCTGCAATCGAACCGATTATTCGCACAATTCTTTTTTGTGCAGAACAAGAATTACCTCTAAGAGGCGATCATGATAGTGGTGCCTTATCTTTGACACGACCTGAAAAAAAAAGATGGAAAGTTTAGAGCTCTTTTGCGGTTCAGAATTGAGTCTGGTGATAAAAATTTAGAAAAACATGTACTTAATAGCTCCAAAAACGCTACTTATATGAGTCCTATCATCCAAAATGAAGTCATTCAGACGTGTTCCGACATTGTCACTGAAAAAGTTATTGACAGAATCTCAAATGCAGAATGTTTTAGTCTCCTTGGCGATGAAACAATGGATATTTCAGGGACTGAGCAGTTATCACTATGTATCCGGTACGTCGATATCCCAGATCTCCAAGCTCCTGTTCTTCGTGAAGATTTTGTCGGATTCATCCCAATCAACGATCAGCCTTCTGAAAATCTGGCAAACGTTATTCTGCAGCGATGTGATGAGCTCAATCTTGATATGACCAAGTGTGTTGGGCAAGGATACGATGGGGCAGCAAATATGGCAGGTCATTTAAGTGGAGTTCAAACAAGAATTAGAGAAAATTATCCCAAGGCAAGATACATTCATTGTGCCAGTCACCGTTTAAACCTTACTCTGTCGAACGTCATGTCGTTCCAGCAATACGCAACTGTCTTGGAGTTGTTAGTCAAGTTGTAAATTTGTTCAGGAATCATTCGAATGCAAACAAAATTTTTCAAGAAACTATCCAAGAACATGCTCCAGACAGTAAAAAGAAACGACTTCTCCGGCTTTGTGACACAAGATTTATCGAAAGGCACGACAGTATCATCGTGTTTTTAGAACTCTTCGAATGCATTGTCATGGCTTTAGAAGAAATCGCTCAAAGAACGTGGACTATATCTTCAACGGCATCGACTCTTCACTCAGCGAGTCAAAAAAGTGAATTTTTAGTGAGCATTGTTGTTTGTGAGAAACTGTTCAGCTTGACCCTTCCACTGTCGATTTTCCTTCAAAATAAATCTTCAGATTTAGTTTCCGCTGTGAAGTATACAAATGAAGTATTGAGTTCACTCCGACAAATGCGGGAAACCGCTAACGACACTTTCACAGAAATTTTTCAAGTGGCGTCGAAATTTTCTGCAAACCTTTTTGACACTGAACTTCAAGCTCCTAGAGTTACATCACGACAGAAATCTAGTGCAAATCCGCAAACGACATCGAATGAAGAGTATTTCAGAGTCACTACATTCATTCCTTGTATCGATACTTTGATACAAAATTTGACTGACAGATTCATCAAGAACGAAGATATTCTATCAAGTTTCCAACTGCTACTGCCAGGATATGCTTGCGAGAAAAAAATAAATGAACTGGAAAAATTAGGTCCATACTTTCAAGACGAAATGCCATTGTCCGCAGTTCAAGCTGAGTACAAGTTATGGTGTGCCAAAATATCATCAATTGATCCATCGACCGAAATTTTGAAACTGTTGGAGTATTGTGACGGAACATTTTTTCGTGCGATGAATCTTCTTCTCAAGGTTATGGCTACTCTTCCAGTCACAACGGCTAGCGTCGAAAGATCGTTTTCGACAATGAAGAGGATAAAAACTCTACCTCGTAGTGTGATGGGCCACGACAGGCTAAGTGCACTAGCGATGATGTCAATTCACTTGGATACTGTTGTTGATCCGGAGGAAGTACTCGACCGCTTGGCGAAGAAAAAATCAAGAAAGTTACTTTTTTAAGGTGTATGTTCGGGAGAAAAATCAATACTGATATGAATTTTGCTATTAGCAGGTATTTTTTGTTAAACCATAAAGAATGCTTAAACTTCTTTCAAACATTATAATAGATGTTTATTGTACACCTTATACTGCATCTTTTTCTTGCACAAAAAATAAAATATTAAACGTCATTTTTGAGTGATTTTCGTCCTTGAGCGCCCCCCGAAACGAATTTCTGGATACGGGCCTGACCAGGGACATCTTAAGACTTCTTGAGGCCCTAGACTACACAAATGTAGACCCCACCTATGACCTTGAAAGTAGATAGTACCTAGCATAGGTTGTCAAATATTCGTACAACAATAACACGAAACAAATAAACGTACATGACTTACAACCGCACAAATCGGCTTGACCGACGGTCACCTTTTGAATGAGGGAATAATAATGATGTATGGTGACAGGCCTAGGCTTATACATTGATGACGGTCATCACATGTAGTCAGCTGACACATCCTCCGAAATTCCTTTTTTAACGCGCTTTTATAAGTTTCACTTGTTTGTGACGAAATCTTCGAACTCGATTTTCACCCCCCTTTAAAAGGTCAGATTAATTCAAAATTTTGCACACTTGTCAAGGACCGATGACAATACAATAATTTCATAATTTTGTTCCATTGTCCTTATCAGGATCGTCAGGAATAACGATTAACAGATTTGGCGACAATTCCATGTACCACTTCCAGATTTGGCGACCTATTGCGTATACCATTTTCAGATTTGGCAACTAATTCCATGTACTTTTCCAGATTTGGCAACTAATTCCATGTACTTGTACTTTTCCAGATTCGGCAATTAATTCCAAATTTTAGCGACTAAAAAATTGAGATATAACCCTAAAATTGTAGTTAATAAAAATAAAACAAATAAAGAAAGTGTTCTTAATGTGAGAAAGGGGAGGGGAGGTGCGTCGCAATTCCTTTCCATAATATAAACATTTTTCTGAAAGTGGAAATAAAAAAAAGGTGTGTGTTGTGGTGTGGTGTGGTGTGTGTGTGTGTGTGAAATTATGCTCTAACTTAAATATTTTTTGTTTTTATAAAGCAATACGCTTAGAAGTGATAATACGATTGACACTTAATAATACACTGTTTTTACTAACTCTCTTTCCTGTATGTATGTCCGGGTGGAATTTTGTAACTGATTTTAAACTGACTTCCCGATGAGCTAGATTCTTGAAATTTGGACCATAGCTCAGAAGTGGATGACAATGGATGAAAATGTGAAGAAAGAAGGGAAAAAACAAAAAGGAGGAATTTATATTTTTAGTCCGTTTTAAAAACAGTACATTAAATGTTTTTAATTATTCAAAATTTTTCTACTTAACACAATTTTATTAGTTTGACCTGTATGTATAGAGAAGGAATATTTGAAATATAACGATGTGGAACTCATCCGAGCCGGTATCATTAATGAAAACAGGCCCTGTAAACGAAGAGAATAAATGCCCTTCAGACCCGTTAATAAATATCCATTGAAGAGCAATATTAATTCCATCAGCCATGTAATACCGGTTCCAAATATCAAACTCAAAGATAAGTTCAACAATGAAAAAAGGATAGTTTAAAAATCTAAAGAAAAAACACGCTTTTATTGTAGATTGGACTAAAAAATGAAAAGTAAATTATAGTTTAAAAAAAATTATACTGAATCGAACTAAAAAGTAAAAAAAAATAATTCTTAATTTTAGAATAAAAGGATTAACGAGAAAATTAATGTCATTGGGGGTAAAAGCGTAGGGTGCTTTGTGGGTGGGTGGTGGTACTAATCCCCATATGGTCTAGTTTCACTAGACCAGATCCATGGGTCCATAAATCAGTACAAAGTCTAAGAACAACAGGGGGAAGCAACAGCCTCTCACAGGTAAACCCCAGACATTGCAGAATGTACTGAGGAGAAAAAGAACTGATCTCACATTTGGTGCAAATTAGGAAGCTTCTTTTGCCCCTTCAAAATTCATGCACCTCAGGTGACCAGTTGAAAATCGCGAGAATGCCGTCTGATACGATCTGGAACCCTTGAATGATATGGCGGATCCAGGATGTCTTTGAAAATGCCATGTGTGTACAAGAGGGTCAACCCAGGGTCTACATATTAATTCTTCTTTAGCCCTGGAGTAGACCGGTTGATGTAAGGACCATGTGGTCTTCCAGGTCCTCAGGATCACTGGATTCGCAAGATCATCCGCTTCTTCGTTCCCGAGCAGGCCTACATGAGAAGGGACCCACTGTAGATGGATAGGGTGCCGATCTGAAAGCTGTTTAAAAAGGTGTAGAATACTCCTGCTGGCGCTGTGACTGATAAATGGCCAATTCGATAAATGCTGGATGGAAGATCGGCTGTCTGTCAGGATCCAAATTTCAGAAAAGGCTTCGTCTTGCATGTTGTTAATTAATGAAAGACAACACATGATAGCTATTAGCTCCGTTTTGAAGACGGAAGCGTAGTCAGCATTTCTTCTCTGAACTTTGATGATGTGGCCCGTAGTTCAATCAAAACTCTACTGCCAGTAGTGTTTGTTTCTCCCTTACTGCCATCAGTATAGATCTTTACTGCATCCAGTGGAATCCCATCAATCACCTTACTTTGTACTACATTTATACACTAACTCAGTATTTCGGAATGGAAGCAAGAAATTCAAACAATTATAGAGCACTCCACGCTTTTACCCCCAATGACATTAATTTTCTCGCTACTCGTTTTATTCTTATATTAAGAATTATTTTTTTACTTTTTTTATTAAGAAAAAAGCGTATATTTCTTAGTTTTTCTTTAAAACTCTAATTGATTTTCGGAAAAGACAAAGGGAAAAAATATTTGACCTGTGAAATTTTTTGAATCGTTATCTTATTGAATCTGAGTTGAAAACCAGGCGAGGCCCCCATTGAGACCCATGCTTAAGACGTCCCTGCCCCCCCCCCCCCATTGATCGATAAATTTTTATTGTAGAGAATCCCCTACGGTACTTTCTTCTACGTGGTTTTTAGAACTCAACCCCACCCACCCTTCATCAAGAAAGGGTATGCCACTGCTGGTAAGACATGGCTAACACAATGTAATTTGAGTCGTACATTTGTACTTTATATGAGCCACAAAGTCTCATTAATTACGAATATAATGCATCGCATACAGTATTGGAACACATAGCAGTGCATCCTACTATCTGAGCAGTATACAAAGAAAAAATAACTGATGTACGCCGTTATTGCTGAATGCATTGCTTGATTGCTTATTAACGAAATATGAAGCAACACAAGGGCTTTTGGCACCGGACCTCGTAATTTTGAATTACAATCAAGGGATGAGGACGAAATCCGATGACACCCTATTCATTGAACATCCGCCTTCGTCAAGTGAGTACTTTGAGCCTCGACACATTTAAAGTTCATCAAACCTTATGCGAGTGCTTCGAGGGTCGGGGGGTAGTCAAGTATATTATCGATAAAGGAAAACTGAAGCATTATTGTCTAATGCTTTATCATTCCAATAGTCATAATTGATATATTACAATATCATATCACACACAAATTATTGAACTTATTAATGCTTTTGTACTTGAAAATTCTCGTTCTCTCTCTCTCTTTTCCTTCCTTAGATTACTATAGCATTTAAAAATTGTCACAAATTGTGAAAAATTTAACTCTCTTGCTAAAACTCCTTCCATAAGATAATTATTTTGTAACAATAAGTTTGGAAAATTTTTTGCTTCTGTTCCAAATAGGTATAGTGGCCGAAAAGATAATTTGTAGACGCAAAGAAAAAATACTCTTCATTAGTAATAAGTATAATAGGAGCAACCTAGACTACTGACGATAAATTTGGTTGCCAAATGTTGCCAAGTCATATAATTTAGCAACAAAAATTGATACATCGGGACCTTCAGAAAAGGCAAGAGATTCTTTATAGAGCCTTGGAAGGTTCTAGAAAACTTTCCCTACTAAAAAAAGACAATACAGAGAAGCAATACTGGAAATGTGTCAAAGCTAAGCAACTATGGGCTTCATTGGCCTCATGCCATATTGTTTCTACGAAATTATAGTGTAATGCTTTATATTTATGTCAACTTTGAATTTGTGCTATTAGGGATTTATATGTGTGTAACAGTAATTGTGCCCCTCAGGGGGCCCACCTTCTATAGGTGAGTACGGGTGTCACAATCCCGAGGTGCCCTAGTGATCTTTTCCTTTTCCCACGGGGTTTACTGTCTTTGGTAAACACGGGCTTCACGAACCCGGGGTACCCTAGTGATCCTTCTCTATTTTCGACCCTCTTTCTTGTCATTCAATTCATTCTTTCTCTCTTCCCGTCAAGACCACAGATATTAAAACAAATGTTTGGCGCAGTATAGCCGAAATCGGCTCTTGCGCCAATAGACCCCAAACTCAAAATCAAATCAAACAGTAATTGTGTGTGTGTGTTTCGTGACAGAAGAAAATCTGGAGCATTTCCTAAAGAGTGCAAAATAAAGTATTCATAAGAAATCCAGAAAAAAATCTGGAAGAACGTTTTTATTATATGGGGGGGGGGGGAGTGGACTTTACTACATTTGAAAGGGGGTCAACTACACAACAAAAACTACTACAATGAAAATCATTATAAATAGGTAAAAGATAGAGTGCCAAGCTATATTTTCTCTTTATACTTTTGTAACTATAATATATAGATAATGCATCGATAGAAATGCAATATATAGAAATGTAGACGATCTTATTACTTTTGTCAAAAATAAAGAATTGATAAAACCAAAATTTTTTTTTCTAGATTAACTCGAACTAATTCCAGTGAACAAAAACTCTAATAATTCATGGATTTTCTAAGTATTGATTACAATTTACAGCAAAAAATGTTTATCTCATCGCAAAAATCCGATATCAATTTTCTTAGGTTCTGTTCGGGATAGTTATATAAAAAAATAGTTATATAAACTTTGAGTTTAATTTTAAAAAATTAGCTTATTTTGCACAAACATTTATAATAAAAGGGATGATGTACCAAAAATATCTTGTACGATAGCCAAACAGAATATTTAACCTTTAGATAAAGCTTTTATAGAGTTTAAAAGAGAACCAATAGCTTAGATAGTATAATCAATTATTTAAGGTTGTTGAAGAAAATAAAGAAGTACTTCTGAATAAATTTTAATTCAATATATTTATGTTCAATATCGTTTATATTTTTCTAAAAGCAGATTTGTGTATTTAAATATGTTGTTAAATTTAATTGTAAATGAAAATAGAAAAATAGATGATTTAACTTTTGTCCAATATTATATATTTTAAAATATGGTTTATGTGCTTTTTTAAATGCAAGTTTGGAATGCAAGCGGATTTCCTTTTGAAAACTTTTTTTTCATAAGATAAAGTCGATTTTATAAATTTTTTAAAATGGTTTTTGGATATACGGCTTATCCATAAGAAAACTTATGGATAACTTATTATTTTATTGTTTGACTGAGTTTCTTTTCCCTTCATTACGCAGTACACAAATTAAAACCCATCTTTATCTAAAGTTCCTTTGGATCGAACAAAATTGCAATCTTTCATTAAAATACTGTCATAAAGTTATTTCTGTGTTGACAGTTCTTAAAACAACTTTGATCGAACAAAATCAATTAAAATATTTAGCAGGGATTAAAATCGATTGTTTACTTTCAAAGTAATCGATTCTAATCGATCGTGCAGTTCTATTCTTTTTTTTTCTTTTCTTTCTAAAACGAAGTGAAATAAAAATAGTATTTGTTTGTGTGTCAGTTTTCTCTTCTGCTAGGTGAGAAGCTGAGGAGTCGGATCGAATTGAGAGCAGTTTTCTGTTTCTCATGCATTTTATTTTCTCTCTGCATTGACAACTCAATATTTTATATTTGCATTCTTCCAGAAATTTAAATTTTATTGTTTGGTGCATTATTTTGATATTTAAATTTTAGAAAATGGTTAGAATCAGAGGAGCGAATCTTACGCATCATGTTTTCAGTGTAATGAAATCATGTTTGTTTCGAAACAAGAGATAAAATATTATCTCCAGACACACATTTCTTAAAAAAAGAAAAGTTGTTTATTATAATTTTTCATGAGAGTGTGCAATCATTTTGTGAACTGTACAAAATGCGGCTTTCGTTTTGCGACGATCCGGTGCGTGATCAAGATTGTATTCGGTTCGCGAATATGTAGATAGATTGTATTTACGGAAATTGAACGAGCGTGGTTTATTTGATGATGGAGCCTACTGTGGAAAAAGAATTTACTGCCTTAGGAGGTTTATTTCAGCATATTATATCTGATCTAAAGGTAAGAATAATTATAAGCTTTTCACACTTGACCGAAATAATTATAAAAAATTTTGCTTGAGGAACATGTTTGTTTGACGAAATTTAAATTTCTATTACAATATGATTTTTTAAAATCTGTATTTGAAGCTTTTCTTTTTTTTTTAAAAAAATAAATAGCGTTTTGCTTTTTTAAGTAAAAAATAGTTTTTCTTTGAAATATGATTGTAATTTAGAAGAAAAAGAAAAAAAACTGTGATAGTTGTATTTTGGAAGAAAATGCATTCGAACCAACTTTTAAAGATAACTTTTTTTTTTCATATTATAGGATAAAAAATTAGTTTTTTTTAAAATTAAAAATGATAGTTTTAACTTGTAACACCAACAGTGAAACTAAATTATGAATAATTCTACCTTTATTATTCATGGAATATTTAATAGCTAATGACATTATCTTTGAAATTTTGTGTAATTTTTTAAAATCTTTAAATACAAATTAGAATGAACTGAAATTTCAAGATTGTTAAAGGGAAAAACATGTGTGGTTTTGCTTACATCCAGTCTTCAATTATAACTAAATAGTCAGAATTAAATATGTAAAACATATTAAAACTTGTTTAAAAGTGTAGAATCCTATTTATCTGATTTTTTTAAAAATCGTATTTTGTTTTCTATGATTTTTTTAAATGATTTTTTTGTATTTGTTATTTCAGAATAGTGCACCAGTATGGGAAGACTTTCTTTTCAAAGCTAACAAATTTCATGCACAGTTAAGGTAAGTTAGTGTTTTTAATTGCTTTTTAAAAGTCCAGTGTAAGATTAAGTTAACTTTACGTACTTTGATTGTTTTTAATATGTATGTATGTGAAATATCTCTGTTAAAGTTGTATGTTAATTTTTTTAAAAGTTGGACATTTACAAATTAAAAAAAATGGCATATATTATATAATTTATGCCTATGCAAAAAAAAAAAAAAAAATCTTGTATTCATTTTTTAGAGAATTTGTATTCTTAAATGTAAAATGGTGTTTTTTAAACTCATGAGCATCATATACATTATTAAATAAATATTTACTTTACTGGTATGGAATATAAATTAGGATTTTGTATAGTTAAAAAATAACAGTGAAATTTTGGTTGTAACCAAAGTTCAACATAAATGAAGTATTCTATTAGAATATGTATAATTTTACGGATCAATATTCATTATGTATTTAACTTGAATAAAAAAATTTGTCTAAAAAATAAGATTGAATATATCGAGAAAAGTTTAAATTAAATTAACCTCCAAATGAACAGTTAAGTTGCAGTGTACATTATTAGTAAAATTAAAAATTTGTAGAATAATTTATTTTGAGCTATGTATTTTGTTGAGGACTAGTTAACCAGAGTTTATTTAATTATAAAACATGTTAATTTATCATTGAAAGGTTTAACTTCTTCAATTGTAGAATCAGTATTAACTATTGATTGCACTGAAATTTACAAATTAATCTTTGTAATAAATCTTTTACAAAAAAACTGCCCGGTAAAAGTTTTAAAAATATTAGTTGATCATTTTTCATTGAGAAGTTTTTCTTTTTTTTCTTGAATTCCTTTATTTTTTTCATTAATAAAGTAACCATTTTTTAAAAATAAACTGACTGAAAATGAAATTAAATGTGTGGTGTTTAATATGTTTTTATTTAATTTCATATATAATTTTATTTTTAACTTTAACTGCAGTTGTTATTAAAAGTCTTAAGTGCAACAAATTACCAGTCTTTCTAATTTGTTAAATTAAGTACTGTGAGATGTTGATGATCATGTGTTTCGAAATTTTATTTCCTACTAAAAAGAATATTTTAATTTAGCATGCTTTTTTTGCTTTAAGTAAATGGACAATCCAATAAGTTCATTTGCTAGACTGTAATAGGTCAAATATTTAAAAAAAGTATTAATATTGTAATTTTTTGATAATTTATTGTGTTCTATTAAAGTGAGACAATTTATGCTATATGTTTATCATATGACTAATGGCATGGACATATTAAGACTTCTTGAAACAAGTTACAAAAGTAGGCACTGGGCCCCTACCGAAATGTAGGCCCCGCCTATAATCCTTAAAAATAGACAGGTCATAGCATAGGTCAGGGATGGCGAACCAGTAGCATGGATACCACTGATGGCATGCAACACAATATTTTTGGCACACCAGTGATCAAAATGGTTTGTGTTTTATGGTTCACTATGAAGTATTACAAACAAATGCAAGAGATTGGTCACAGGCGGCGGGGAGCACACTCGTTGTTACAGTCTTGCCTTGGTTATATTGTAGACTACAATTGCTTATGATGTAAAGTTTGTCTATGCATAACATAGTCAATTCCATTGTAAACAACTGTATTTTAAAGTTTATCTGTGTTATATTAAGATATTTAACTGTTATTTAACATGGCTACTTCAGCAAAAGAACGAAAAAGGAACGATAGTAAGTGTAACAGAGAATTTCAAATTTGGTGGACGAGAAACATGGTATAGTAAAGGTGACAAAGCGGTGTGTGTTTTATGTTCCGGAATGATGGTATGCAGAACATCGTCTGTAAAACAGTATTTTGAAACAAATCACAAACCTTGTCAAAGAAAAGTGAACCATAGCAAAAATAATTGATTGCTTGGCTAATGACTCAAATTCATCATGTATTCTACAAAAAGTAACATCTTACAATCCTAATATATGTTATTTGCCATCCAATCTGCAACAATACTAATGTTACTTTAATTTGAATTACATGTATAACTAAAACATTTTTAACTATGCAGGGCAAAAGGTATTTTTTTCGTAGTGTTATTATTTTCCCAATAGTATTACAAGTCAAAATTATTGATGGCGCGTCTATACCTCATTAAACACTTCTGTAGGAAAATTGGTTCTGTTGATCCATAAAGGTTCGCAACCCTGGCATAGGTTGTCAAATACTTGTACAAATAATAACCTGAAACCAATAAATGCGCATGACTAACAGTTGCACAAACTGGCTTGATGAACTGCTGCCTTTTGACTGAACGAGTAATAATGGTGTCCTAGGCCTATGCATGGACAATGGTTATCACATATAGCCAATTGTCATATTGTCCAAAATTCCCAGTTTTTGGGGAATACAACGGAAATAACATTTGACCAGTGAAACTATTCAAATAATGATCTTATTAAGGCTTAGTCAAGAATGAGACGAAACCCCACTGTGATGCGGCCCTGGACTAAGTTGGCACATGCCTTAAGACGTCCCTGCTAATGGGAGAATATGTAATAAACTTTAAAATTTGTCTAATTCAACATTTTTTGAAAAATTGTACTTTTTGATGTTCTGTCATTGTTAAATAAGCATTTGCTTTTCAAATTTTAATATAAATTTTAGTTATATTTCTTTTCCTTATAACTTTAATTCGTTATCTAGAATAAGATATTATTCCTTATATCATAGGTCAACTATACTGGCATCGGGATCATTTCTGGATTCCTTTCAGAAAATAGCTGACATGGCTACCAGTACCAGAGGTGAGTTTTAACAAAACGTTTGGGAATATTTTTCTTATGATTAAAATTTTTCATTTAATCTAAATGAAATAAATAGCAAAGATATATTTTGCTCATTTTTTTTTACTGTAAATGAATGAATAAAGTAATGTGTTTTACACATTTTCTTTGTGCTGTTCAATGAAAAAGGGTTTACAATTTTAATGAAATAAAAAATGTAATTGAACTTTCCCATTATTATTAAAATTCTGAAGATATATTAGTGAAGTTGAAATTCATTATTTGACTGTTATTTTTGAATTTTAAAGAAATTTTAACTTTGTTAAAAAATTTCCCATAAACATTTTGATAGTTTATTTTCTGATCAAATAAATTATTTAATTTCTGTGTGTAAATTTAATTGAACCAATGTTATTTTTTCTATTTTGGAAGCGGTATTCATAAACTTTCAATTAAAATTTTTTGATCACAGAGAAATAGATTTTTAAACTAAGTCTTACCGTGCCTACCATTTTTATTTCTGCAATTTTTTGAAAGTTTATGCCTTAAAGGCTAATTCTGAGTAATTTAAATATTTTTTAAAAATAAATTGTTAGTAAAAAAAATCATTATTCATAAGTAAAAAAAGATGAATAATTAATGACTGAAACTTTTTTGTCAAACTTTTCATTGCTGAAGAAAATTATGCCTTTTTATAGATTTCTTTGTCTTTCCCATTTTTAGACTTAGATTGACACTTCACTTTAAATATACTTTTCAGTAAGTTGTATATTGCACTGTCAGGTTATGATAGGTTATGCTGGCATTTGAATAAAAGAAAAAAATGGTTAATGAGAACAAAAATAAATTTTTAAAGAGTTAAGCATCTTTATTCACAAGCTGTCGATAGTTCTAATAATAATTTTCTTCAAAATATTAAAGGATTAACAGTATAATTAAATGTCAGAATAATTTTCAGTTATCTGTGAAATAAAATAAACCAATAAGAGTATTTAATTTTGTTATTTTGATACACATAACTTAATAATTGCATTAACATCATAATAAAGTTGTATACATCTTGGATTATGTGTATCAGTGTGACAATTCATGTATTAAGAAAGATAACAGGTTTAACTTTTTGTTTGTTTTTTCTGAACCACACCCCTCAATAGTCTGTTTATAACACTTGTAATCTAGGCATATTTTTAACTTCCTCAAAATTGCTGTGATATTGAAGTAGAAGTAATTTTGTATTATATAGATTAAATTTTGGCTAATTGGATTTCATGCAATATTTGGCCTTAAGAAAATATAATTTTTGCAATCATACATGATTTAAAATGAAGAGTATAAAGTTCTAAAACATTGAAAAACGTCATTGAAAATGTACGTGTTAATTGTTAAGACTGTCTTAAATGAAGTTAAAGTAAAAACCTGCCATTTTACACAGACAAAAAAAATGTGAAAGAAACAAGAGGAGGAGGGTTTATATTTTAAAAAACACTTAGATGAAAGCTTCCTGGCTTAATTTCTATGCTAAAAATTAAGAATCTGGTGGCCAGGGGATGAGTCCTCAAACTTCACCCTTATGTATGCCACCTATGTATCAAAAATTTGAATCCATTAATTTTTATTCTTTGTGTAATTATTTGGAAAAAAAATTCACTACAATTTTTTTCTCATATTGATTGATCTAAAACTTTAAAAAATAAGGAACTGGGGTATTTTGCTTGCTGTTTTATGGCTTGATTTATACTTTCTGCTTCGACATTTTCTTGTTTGTTAAAAAAAGGAAAATTTCTAATCAATTATTTAAAAAAGATTATGATTAAAGATTTCTTTTCTGTTTATACTAAATTCAGCTAATACTTTTAACAAATCATTGTTTAAAAATCAGAGGAAAAGTAAATTTTCAAAGCATGCATGTCAAATGATTTCATGACCAGCATAATTTTTTTAAAGAAAAGGAGAGAAAGTTGATAAATTACTTTGCAAAGTATTATTTAAAAAAAAATAAAGGAGTGTTAAGAGAACAACATTTTAAAAAAAACATTTTTTTTTTTTTAATTCTTGCTCAAGACATCTTTGGTGTGTTTATATCAACATATTTAAAACTTGGAAAATAGTTTTAATTAAAATCATTTTCATTTCTGATGATGATCCGAAATTAACTATAAGTACGATTTGTTGAGCTGTTATGGTTTATCTAATTATTAATGCCATGAAAAAAATATTCAATTTGGAAATGTTTCATATGAGAAAGTCCTTTGTGTTATAACCAGAATACTGAATAATAATGCCTTAAAAATTGTTCCAATATCTCCAAACATGTCCTCCCCAAAAGACTAAAAAGTAAAATAAAATGTTTCCAAACTAATAATATCCCAATGTGAAATCTATGATCTTTCTCTGTTTTACAATTATAAAGAATGTTCAAGCTGATAATTGTAATGTAGACTTCCTCCTTCTTTTATTGGTACAACAGCCCTGGATGGGCCAAGACCTTTTCAAGAACCCTC
>BMAO01001754.1:0-22756 GCA_019973975.1 Trichonephila clavata | reverse complement strand
TATTTTTATTTCAATAAATATGTATAAAAATGCTTAATACATGTACAATTTTATTTTTTAAAATTTTTGTTGAAGAAATAAATATATTTTGTGCTCTTTTATTTTATGAAATGCATATATATTTAAATGATACAAAATTAATATATAATATATTATTACGCAAAATTAAAATATTTTAATGGGGCTGCACATTGGTATTTTAAACCTTTGCAGACCTAGTACATTCCCAGGAGCTGGTATCACTTTTAGCGCTACACCATATAGGTGATACCAATTACAGCAAGCAATTTTGACGTCCAGTTTTCTCACAGAGGGAGGCACCTGAGCTCTTTGCGATGTAAACCAGTACTAGAATTTAATTTTGCCGAGAGCATCCAAGCCAAATAGACACTCTATGGATCTTTTACATGCCCTAATATATTAGACCATTATTATATTAGACCAGCGTTTCTCAAACTGTGGGGCGCCCCTCTAGAGGGCGAGATAACTTTATGAGGGGGCGTGAGCATATTGAAAAGTCGAAAATAAAAGATTATTTTAAAAAATATTAATTTACTGAAAGTTAACAAATTTAAACTTTCTGACATAATAAAAATAAAATACACATTTTTACACTGATATAATATACTTATAAATGTATCAGCACTGCACAACATATTTTACAATTTTTTTTAAAAAAAAGAGAATTATGTTAATAATTACCAGTAACTCCATGGGCTTGTCATATATAAAATTATACTCAAAATTAATACTTATCTCAATGATTTATACTGTTTATTATTAATCCCTTGACTACTGATCAAAAGTTACGCAATTCGCTCTCCAATGCCACCGTTGCTTATGAGATGTATTGGGGTGGGGGGAAGAAAAGGAATAAATAAGGAAATCCTCTGGAATAATTAAATCTTTCGCAAACACTGCCAAGGACTTTTTATTGCATTCCAAAGCCTTCGGAATAATTTTATGCATAGAAGTGCACAGAAAAGATCGTACTTGGGAAGGACGTATATATACGTCCGGAGTAATTAATACTTAGGCTTAGTGAGATGTTTATATACGCCGGTGGCACTTAAGACGTTAAAGAAGCATTGTAGCTTTAGCATCAAAGTATAGTATTATTGAATTTAATACATTGTTATTATATGAAGGAGGGCGCGATAAAAATTATGATTGAATATTGGGTCGCAAATATTGAAAGTTTGAGAAGCACTGTATTAGGCCTCTATTTTTTTAATTCTGCGTGAGCTATCGAAAGAATCGAAATTTTTTAAACATGTTCTACTGTGTGACACGCTGAACCATACTGGTATATTGGTTTGACATACTAGGGCTCAAAGGTTGCCGGCCCCTGGTATATGCATTGCTTTATTAAGAATGAAATATGTAATGATACATTAAACACTAAAGGAGAACAATTTTCTCCTACGTCTAGTCTTCAGAGTCTCTAGGCGACCGTCTGAGTAATTTCCCGTTCAATGCCACGTCGGGCATTATTGACGTGGTGTGGAGTCTGAGTGAATTGCTCCACTCGACGTAACAGGGGGGAAGGAGGGAGGTGACCGTGCACATATCTAACCCTACAGTTTTGTTAATCAGCTTCTATATGCTCTTGGATTATATTTTAATAATTATTTCCAATGTTTTTTATCAGCTTGTGTTAGTTGATTAATTACTTATTAACATTGTACTTCAAAATAACACGAATGGCTATTGGCGATGGATCTTGTAACGTTTAACCTCAGTCAAGTTAAACTTTTTGGATACTCCTTAATATCTTTGCAATAAATTTAATTGTTTAATAAATATTCTGCTATTTTTCTAAAAAAAAATTTTGAAGAATGCAATTTTATCACCAACAAATTTACATTGACATATTTTCGTAGTTTTAAATATTTTCGACACTTTCGGAGCACTTTTTATCTCGCAAAAAAAGTAGAGATCGTATCTGATTCTATACACGCGAGGCAGAATTTTTCTTTATTATCATCTTCAATTCCTTCCTTCAACTTCCATCTAAGCACTACTTCGCGAATCTTCTCCAATTCCTCTCAATGCGTCTAGACGGTGTCTTCCCTGTGGGCATGTTACGCTAGCAGAAGATTTGCAAAACTTTGAAAATAAATTACAGGATAGTATATTATATCAAAAAACGAGAAATAATCAAGAGACAGAAAAATTTCTTTATTATAACCACAACTTTTATGGATATTGACTTGAAACTGATTCATCATTTATCGTACGTTATGCTATTATCGTAATTTTAGGTATATATATCATTTTAGTTCTTCAACAAAATAGGATGATCCAAAAATGCTGAAATTATACAGCACGCGTGAAATATATTTGATGAAAAAAGGGAGTTTGAGCATATTGTATTTAAATGTATTTGGTTTTTTTTTTTTTTAAATGTGTGTGAATAATGTCTAACAATGGTTTTTATCTCAACATACAATATTTATCATTTCAATGAAAACCGTTTAACACGAAATTGAGGGGACTGAAATATTTTTCGTGTTAAAGGATATTATACAAAAAATAGAACACTTTTTTTGCATAGATATGAATGTATAGATGTATTTAATAAAAATTAATGAAAAAACATTCACAAGAAGTTAATGAAATTTCATACGAAATTTAGCAATAGCAAATTCCATTTCATCTTTGCCCATTTTGGTATTTTAACCTTTGCAGACCTAGTACATTTCCCAGGAGCTGGTATAAATTTTTAGCGCGGTTTTGTTTAGGCGATATAAAGTACCACAAGTAATTTTGACGCCCAGTTTACTCCCTAGAGGTAGGCTCTTGACGATGCGAAACCTGTACTAGGACTTAATTTTGCCGAAAGCACCCAAGTCAAACAGACACTCTAGGGATCTTTTACATGCCGTATAATGATACAATATGGCCACTGTCCATTTTCTGCATCATGAAAATCCACCGACTTAAGCCGGGGTCGAACCCGCAACCTTG
Organism: Trichonephila clavata; assembly: GCA_019973975.1. NCBI lineage: Eukaryota > Metazoa > Arthropoda > Arachnida > Araneae > Nephilidae > Trichonephila > Trichonephila clavata. Next base: position 19,786 of record BMAO01001754.1, on the reverse strand, counting down.
GGTGCAGAAGGTCAGCGACAAACTAACCACGCCACCCATCCGGCAAATCCAAATAATATTACAAATTTCCTAACTTATATTAAAATGCTGAATACCATTAGTAACAATAAAGGGGTTTTCTATTGTTATGCATGGTTGATAGTGTTGAACATTTAAAGATCGTTTTCAGCACGCTGTACAAAATTTTTAATATAATCCAGCAAAAAGAGAAAGTTTTTTTTTTTTTTTTTTGGTCTGTAGTTCTAGGTACATCAGCTTTGGAATCAACTATACTATAAATTTTGCCATTCGTGGATATGGACAATTATATTAGCTTAGTAAAAAAATAAGTTTTTTAAGTTTAATTTTATGTCATTTTGTGTTAAACAGCGCAAAATTTTGAGTAAAATATTGACAAAGGAATATTGAAACAGTGTTGATTTAAATCAAGAAACTTTTTTTATAATAATTGCTGCTATATAAAATATTTTACCGAAGTGCCACTATTGAGCATGAAGTTCCTGAGTGATATTTTTTGGAATAACAATTGTAAGTTATAAATTTAAAACAAACGGCTTCATATATACTTATAAAACAAGATAAGATAGAGTATAACAAAACAAGTAGTTCTGCTTTCTGGGAAGAAAAGAGAAAATTGCAACTTAAAGACATGTGTTTGTTAAATTAGTTTTTCGTGATATAAGGTAAAAAGATATGTAATGAGGCAGGCAATTTTTAATATGTATTTTTTCCAAACTTCTTTATAAAACTTACTTAATTTGTGAGACTACATTTTTAAGGTATCCGACTACCCTAATATTGTGAGTTTTGACAAAAACTTACAATTTTTTTTATGATTTTATTTTAAATGTCATATTATTAGTTTTATAAAAATACGAAGTTTATTATTTTCTGTACGCTAGAACAAAAACTACAAGTGTTTTAGTAAAAGCGGATGTCATTACTTTAAGCAAGGTGTTATACTTTAAAATGCTTTTTACTCGAAATGAGTTTTTTTGAAAATGCTCAAACGGGGACAGCAATTGCTCAAAAAGTTTTGAAATTAATTAGCTAAAAATTTTCGTGTATGTTCTGCATAATAGTAGAAGTGTTTTAACTTTCAGATATATCAATCACTGTTTTATTACAAAATTTGCATTGCCTTATGTTAATACAAACACTGTTTTTTTAAGCAATTTCATATAATAATTAAGATTAAAAAAAAAGGGCTCTAGTTTTTGTAAAGACTAAAATATCTCTTATCCTGAAGGTTATTTCAAAAATAAATAACATAGCAACACATCTCAGAATTAAAAAATTGGAAATTTGTTCATATACTTATGGTACAGAATGAGCCTGTTTTTGTTCTTTTTTTGTAAATTTTTACCAAGTTTTTCCCATTTTAGTAATAATAATTTCTTTTTCTCTTCTTATCATATTTTTTAAAAATGCACTAAACAAATCTAACCCCTTCCCCCCCCCCAAAAAAAATCCTCATATTTCCATTTTTTTTTAAAGTTGTCTTGCAATTAGTCAAATACCTTAAGTGTAATTCTTTTCTTCTATTTGATTCAATATAAATACCTAGATAAAATAAGCTTTTATTCCGGACGCATATCTTGCAAATATAAGAAACTGCTCTTATGCATTGCCATTTTTGAAACACGGTACAATTATCATGATATATAAAATCAGAGTATTCTTACTTATTAAAGCAACCTCATTTTCATGAAAAATGCGCAGCACACAATATTCTTCTAAATCAGTGGTTCTCCTCAAAAATTCATCAGGGTTTCATTATAATCCCGATCACTAAGCTAGAACGTCTAAAAATCTGAGAGATTGCCTAATATTTAATCATATTAAATTTAAACCGATTCAATCTTAATTTTTTTTCATTTTTAATTGTTTCTCATCAATTTTTTTAAGAAATATTGATTTAAAAAATATAGGTTCAAGCTTAAACGATATCGAATAGGATGTTTGGAACATAATACGTTCCAAAATAAATGTTGGATTTTACCATTTTATATATGTTCTGTAAAATTAAGTTGGATAATTCCAAATTTGCAATTTTCAATGAAATTGATACAGTATTTATACCACCATGAAATTAATTCAAAGCAAATAACGTCAAATAGACAAACAGCGTTTAAACTTTGTGAGTTCTATGACCAACAGCGTTCGATTGAACGTCTGAATCTAATTTCCTTTGAACTACGCCAAAATAATAATACTGAATATAATAAGTTGAATTGATTAAGACCTCTGGAAGTGTTTAAAATACGTTATATAAACTTTTAATGGATGAAGTACCAACAAATGAGACGTCGATTTAATCAAATTACCATGACTCGATATTACAATGTATATCTGCACTAATTTCTTGGTAATGGCAACTGATCATCACGGTTTTATACTCAGCGATATACAACCAAGTTTCCAGTTTTTATTTCATTAAAAATCCGCTGTCGCATGGAAAACAGTTGCCTCAGCTGAGGTATTTTCTGTGTTTTTTTAACATGGCTTAAAAATAATGTTTCATAAGAGCTTTCAGGCGCTTCTAGTCAGATTGGCAATAAGAATAACATCAGAGACAAGGAACCTATTTTTATGCATTAAGAAGAAATTGATGTGATGTGGGGTTTTTATAGTCATTAAAAATATATAAAGATATGTTTTTCCCTTCCAATTTTGAAACGTTTTGAGAAATAAATATGCATATCTCATAAAATTTTAAATAGAAAAAGTATATTTAATAAATGTTCAAATTTTAATATAAATGCAAAGAATATATATAAATAGTTATTAAATAAAAGAGTAAAACTAAACTGGAATGAAATTTTCTCTCTTTTAAGCCCTTTTTTTATTTAGCCACCAATTGTCGATACGCAAGTGTTTTTAATTTAATTCACATTGTATAAATATATTGGGCTTCTTTTGCATTTTGAGGGGCGGGGGATTACTGCATTAGAAATATTTTTTTTATAAAAAGAAACCTTTTTTTTCCTTTTTTCCGGAATAACAAATTATAATAATTTAGTAAGAAAATTTATTTTATTAAATTGATTTCAAAATTGATTTTTTATTTCTATATTGATTTTTAATAATGAGAGTTATATCTATTTAATATAACCGATAGTTGAAAGATCATAAAGCTGTATTTTGAATGAAAACTAGTGTTTTTTATTAAATTTTCATAAATTTACTGTCAAAATTTCTCATTTACAAAAAATATTGCATAAATCGAAAAGTTTTTATACACATGAATCTTAAACATATTTCTAATTTATTTCTTTTTGTTAATTTTCCAAACAGAAACTAAATTCTAAAATGCCTTTTGTTTGTTTGACAGCAATAAAAACAGAAAACATTTTTGAAAAATATATATGGATTTATAAATATGCATTTCTAAAAATATAATATTAAAGTAGTTCATATTTAATCTAACAGATGGCACTACTGAAATTTGCATTTAAATATTTTTTGACTACACTCGCATTTTTCATAAGCAAAATAAACAAATTATTTATCCTTCATTTGAAATTTTCATGTCATTTTCTATTTTTACATTCAATTCATTTTAAATAAAGAAGCTTATTATTTTTGAACCCTGATTTTAGTTTTTCTTTAGGTTTCAACGATGAATACGATAAAATCTAGTGGGCCTCAGTTGATAACATAGTTATACAAGGTGGTCCCAAATTCGTGGTACAAACTATAAGGGTAGGAACAGGACATTGTAACAACTATTTATTATATAGGATTGTATGGGTGCAAGTGACGCGGTGAGGCACAAAAAATAAGAGACAAAAAGAAAGACAAAGTGTTTATTGAAAGTGTCGTTGACAAGTGTAATGTTTTCAATAACTATTCAACACTTGAGCTATGAAGTCCACTTGCAGCGCACATTGCTGTTCCTCCCACTGGCAGTCCAAGAAGATAATCTGTTGGATTCGAAGCTTGTACTCGCTGAAAATGGAAGATACGTAAGCTATTTTCGTTTAACATTCTATGAACGGTCTGTAGACTCACACTACGTGAAAAGCAACAGCTGTTGTACTTGATTATGGCCTATCAGCCATAACGTTCAAAAGGCTTTCTTCCAGGCTTGGACTACGTACAGACCTTCGTCGATCAGCATCAAATCTGATGAGGTGGAATGAACGTGTTTCACGAAGTTGACGATGTAACCGCTGAAAAATTAATTCAGTGATCTAGCATTCGTCGATCAGGAAACTGCACGTGATACATTCGTAGATCAGCTCTGTCGTTATCAATAGAACGGCCGTACATATAATGCATGTCTGCGTTTTCGGCTTACGTAAAATCTCCCATCGTAGACGTCAGCACAATTGTGAATGGCGCTTTCCTCTACTGCGATGCATCATGTCGAATGATGGCTAGACCAGCCCCTTAGCGGCAATTCACCCAACCAATAATTCCATTTCTCTTTTCTTTCATTTCCCCTGTTTGCCCCTCACCACATCACTTACGCTCATACATTCCAATACAATAAATTATTGTTACAATATCATGTATCTAACCTTAAAGTTTGTGCCATGAATTCGGGACCCCCCTGTATATTAAACTAAATTCATAAGAAAAGATTTAAAATCAGAGGTACAATTTTAAAAAATTAAATAACTTTTAGAAAAATTCGAAGTCTAACCCAACTAATTTTTAAAATTCTATGTATATATATAATAGATGATGACAATGGATTTAGTAAAGGATTTTTCACAGCGTGGCCGGTGTTGATTTTTACGTATAAGGTTACTATTTATGATGGTTGATGATGCCTTTTCATTTTTATGGAGGAAGCGTCTTCGAACAATTACTCTTCTTTATTAAACACTTAACATGGAAGACAGTTAGATGGACGTACTGACAAATAGACATACACACACAACACAATACACAAACACTAAACACTAGCTGCAGTACGCTACATGATGACAAGAGACAAGAGCGAAGAAGCAGAGAGCGTAACCGTGTGCTTCGAGTTCTTATGCTTGCGGTGAAGGTCGTACGACTCTTTTGTAACAGGAGTCGTGGTTGGATGCAAATGCGCGTGAGCAATTAGATTAAGATTAAGATTAAGCACTCGAGCAATTAGATTAAGATGCGAAAGAACTAGGAAATAATTTAACGGGGTATAGTCAAAGAGAGTTAGAAGAAGTCATTACATATATATATATAACACCACGGGGAATGGTAATATTTACTCCATGTTGAGGTGATATATTTCAAGATATGAAAGAAGGAGGCATAATTGCATATATAGTTTTTATTCCAATTTATTTTCCGAGAAAGACATTCAAACGATTAACAATAAGCACACACACATATAGCTAGCGGTGATTAATAATCCCATAACAGTTACACTGAGCCGCAGCGACGTTCACATGTTGAAGACAAAGAGAAGGAATTCTCAGATTCCTAGCTATTTATAAGAAGCAGCAAAAGGGAGTCTAGCAAATTCCCGTGACTTCCGTAGATGGAGAACTATGATTGGTGAAAAGCTATTGTTTGATAGTTTCTCATGTAATCTTACTTTTTAAAAATGAAAGCTGTTACTTTTTAAGAAATCTATTACGATTAAATCCTATCAAGAAGGCAAGCAGTAATTATTTATGCGTGGGTCCTGAAGGCCAGGACCATTACAAAGTAATATGTTATTCAGGAAGAAATTAAAGGGAATTATTACTATATATACCCTTCTCTGTTATTTTTGAGTAAAGGCAACTTTTATGTTAAAAATTAATGTTTAATGCAAGCTTCGAAGGGGTTATGCGAAGGGCATATCGTTAATGCTATGAATGCTTTATTGCGGCATTTCATGTTTACACCAACAAATAAAACAGACTTTGTGGTTCTGGCACATAAAACTCATTTCAACACCTTAATATTGTCATAAAGTATAAATGTATTTCTGTCACTTTTGTTTGGGAGAAGGTTCGGCATGTGTATCTCTTATCCATTCAAGTATGAAATAAGTACTTCATATGCAGGGTGATTTGCTACCAGATCGATGAACTTGCACGGTGTGTAGTAGGTACAAAGTTGATCCGGAATCACGTAGGAATGCAGGGTTGCAGATGCCGTAGTTGCGAGATATGATACAAAGAAGCAGAGACAAAGAACATAAACAGCAACATATTAATGGGACAGAAATGATTTTGTTGGAAGATTGTACTACAACAGGTGTTCGAAATTACGACCAGAAGTCATCTGGCATGGCATTTTTGATGTTTTGGAAGAATCCTCCAGGCAGCCTTGGGGTAGGTTTGGAATGGAAGGTTTCGTGAACACATGTCCATCTGGAAGTCATCATTTGCGATTTTTTTCTCTGGGTAGTGGATGAACTCGTATTGAGAAACGAGGAAACTGGTCGACATGCTGATAGTGTATGGATATGCGGATTGTAACGGGCACAGCGCTTGGCAGTTGTACCAGGAACGTTACCCGAATAGGTACGTTCCCCATCACACGAGCTTCGCAAGTGTGAACAGAAAGTTTCGTAAGACTGGTTTTTTTTTTTTTTTTTTTTGGTGTACGAGATGTCCGTTCCTTCAGATGAAGGAACTCACATTTCTCGATTATCTGTAGCAGCCTCGATAATACGTAGTATGCCAGAAATCTTCCAGAAAGTATGGAATTCCATGCAGTGCCGCTGTATGACCTGCTGGACGACTTCCTGTCATAATTTCGAACACCTATTGTAGTACAGCCTTTTAATAAAGTGTTTTCTGTCCCATTAATGTGTTGCTGTTTCTTTTCACTTCCATCTTCTTTGCACCATAGTTCGCAACTGTGGCATTTGCTAAGCTTCATTCGTATGTGATTCTGGGTCGTTTTTGTACCCCCTACACCAGCATTTCTAAAATTGTAGGGCGCGCCTTCCTAGGGAAGCATAATAACTCTACGTGGGGGCACGAGTATATCGAAAAGTAGAAAATAAAATATTATTTTTAAAAAATATATTAATTTACTGAAAGAAACAAAACAGAATAAATTCTAACATTATAAATACAAAATACACATTTACACTGATATAATATACTTATAAATGTATCAGTACGGCACAATATATTTGATAATTAATTTATCAATGTTAAATTAAGAGCAAGTTTAATATTAACTAGTGACTTCCGTGAGCTTGTCTTTAAGAGAAGTTTTCAAAGAAAAGTTTAGCATTAGATATTGATATTTAAGGTCTTTTTCTATATTTAACTGAGATCTTTATTTTGTCTTCAAAGTAACTACGGCAAAAAGTTCAGCTTCACAAAGGTAGGTTGTTGAAATGGATGATTAGATTTAAGAAATAAATAATTGACGATAAAAAACTATTTTGTAATCTGTTCTAGTGTAAAAATTAGAAAGGAAATGTAATACTTATTCTGTTGCTTATATGTAACGTACTTAAAATATCTGTTACTTAAAAATAACAGATACAAAGTTTAATAATTATCTTGAAAATTTGTGCTGGTTATAATTAAGGTTGCATTATAGCTTTAACGCGTCAAAATACATTATTATTGCATTCAATACATTCATATTTTATAGGAGGTTTTATCTGTGATGAAAATTATGACTAAAAATTGGGTCTCAAATATTGAAAGTTTGTTAAGTACTGCCCTACACAACTTGGTCGGTATGGTAGCGAATCCCTCTGTATATATATACATGCAAATAAGTAAATTAATAATGTAACGTTGCTGAGAAAACCGTTTTAAGAAATGCCTTCCCGAAAACGACCTTGTTACTAATGAATTGGACTCTCTCTCTCTTTTCCTGCCTTAAAAAACTATTTCTAATATTTTTTCTCTTGCTTTTCAATAAACTTAGTAATGGTATAAACAATTTATTAAAGAAATAGAGGTCTTAAGTCAGTAGTGGAGGATAGAACTCGGTACATTCTGATCTGTTAGCAGGTAACATACCACTAGACAAAAGTGATCACCCCTGTTCGGTAGCTCTTACTGGCTTGTGTTTTGGATTGCTAGATTTCCTTTTTACGTTTCTGTGACTTTTCAGAAATGTCTTTTTTTTGTTTTGTTTTTTTTTGTTATTAGACAAAGATGTTTTTGTGAAAATTTTATAGTGATGCACTTTTAACTACTTTTGAATTGAATATAATTTTTAAAATTGTTTTTATTTCATATTTAATATATTTTTTCTCTTATAACCATTAACTGATCCTTGTTACCTGAAAATATTATTTTAAAAACACACTACCTGTTCTGATGATTTCTACAATATAACAACAAAATAATTTTCTTTCATGTTTTATAACAGGGTAAAAATTAGCAATTTTTACACTTTTCTTCAAAGTACTTCCCCTGTAAACTTTTTTTCCTTATAGCAACAAACACTATAAATAAAATATTGTGTATCAACGTATATACACATGCATGCATTTTTATCTGTGAACCATTTGTTTTTCAAAATTAGAATTGTTGATGCAATAGAAGAGAAAATTCATTCAGCATGTTGCTTGTAAGGCGCATTATGCATTGGCCATTTTACAACCGCGTTAAAATTTATGTTCATTCAAATAAAAGCAGATTTCTTTTTTGGCATTATGTTAATATTTTTTAATATTTTTAAGTGACTGAATTGTTGAGTAAAAGGAATAATCTTCATGAACATTATCAAAAATATTAAAATTATACATCTTTTTAGTTTTTCGATCTCACTAATCTTGTTTTTTAACTTGAACGGGCATCAGTGAATTGAAAATCAATTGCATTTTTGCTGAATTAGATTTTTATTATTGTCTCTATTCACAATACGATTTTAATATCATAAAAATCAATTTTCCTCAATTGTTATTATTAGCTAATTGTCATTTCGTAAAAGTGAATAGTCTGGAAGGAGAGCAACTAGTACTTATAGTCCTTCCATTGGGATAAGTAAGGCAATATTAAGTTTTTATGAAAAGAAGAAAATTATATGTTTTCATATTTGAGCATATGGTATATATGTTTCAATACATATAAAGAAAATAGGAATCACTAGCAACTGAAAAAAAATTATATTCCATTATCTATATGCACTTAGTGTTTCGTCTCTTCCCTTTCTCTCAAAGACTTCTCTTGCAGAATATTAAAGAAATTTTAAGAAAGGTGAAAAAAATTACTCATTTTCTAAAAACATCTGGTCTATTTTTAGTAAACGGAGTTCGAGTTATTTCTAAAGTAAAATAGTAAAATAATTATGTAAAGATCTCGATATAAGACCTTTATTTTTCAATTTCCCAATTTTTTTTAAATTTCTTTATACAACATTAAATGCAAAATTGTTTAGTTATATTATCGATTATAGGGGGAAATATAATAAATTTCTTCTGAGGTAAATTAATTTGTTATGAATATTTGTTACTCTAATGATAAGAAACAGAAATTGTTGGGTTTCATATGTCATACAAAAACATTTACAATATCGCCCTATTTTAGGAAATTTAAATAACCTCCCGAAGCAATGCTACAATGAAAGGACCAGTTTTACTATTATTTATCTGATAATAAATGAAATATTTTTATCTGTCTATTAAACTTTATGGATCCACAGGCTTATTATAATTCACCTACGATAAATTACGTTGCTATCTGCAAGACATACTTGAGCAAGTTGTACCTATGGATGACTGAATGGTAATTGAGGATAAAACATTTGCCAAAAAAGATATCTGTTTTAATGCATATTATTATATTTAAAATTCTTTAAATTTAACTAAAAATTAGTTGAAAAGCTTTCAGATCTCAACTGAGAATAACAGCTAATTTTGTCTACTAAATTCTAAAATTCAAAGAATAAATCTAGAACTTAAAAAAAAATATTACATTACATTACATACAACTCCCAAATTCTTTATAAACTTTAGAAAAGACGCATTTAAATACTTTTTTAGATTCTGTTTGTATTCTTACGAATGTAAAAATACAAAAGAAAATTCGAAATTTGTTGGAATATTCCCAATATTTATTTCTTCTTATTCGCTTATTCAGAAACATGCAGATCTCCAAGAATAAATCAATTGAAAGAATTGGAAGGAAAATTGTGTGTAAAGCAAAAGATATATACACGAAACGGGAGGAGAGAATATGTATAAAGAAGCTTATTTGTTTTTTCTTTTCAAGAACTTTTGTATCATTATTACATGGATGTAATGTTTTGCAAAACTTCTTTTTCAACAGCATAAATAATTTAGCAAAATATTTATTTTTTTACCTCACACCTACGGATGATATTTATAGGGGGGGGATATTTAAATATGTATATGTTCCCTTTAAATTGTATAATTCAGCTATTTCATAGAATAACTAGACAAGTCAGTTAAAGTATATAACGGATGAAAAATTTCACACTTTACCTAGTTATTCTATGAAATAACTAATTATTCTATATGAAATAACTAAGGATATACCGTTAAAGTGAAAAATAAACAATTTCATTTCTTTTGCGGATGAATAACTGATAAATAGAAAGGGAAAGCAAATAATATTCTTTATAAAAATATTGCTCATATTGTTAACATTAGTTAAACAGAAAGGGGGGAAATGAATATGTTGCAAAAATAGATTATGTTTAAATATTATCAATAAAAATACATCCTGTGAAGAAAAACTATTGCTTCATAAAAACATTGTGTAAATTTTTTAAACAAAAATGTAAGAGAATATTAATTTAATTTTTATGAGATATCTTTATTTTACTTTTCATTATTTATAAGAAAAAGTATTGCTGTGATGACATTTGGATTGGACTGCTTATTATTTTTGAAACAAGACCACTTTTTACCATTACACATTTTTTTTACACGAGCACACTAAATCTTTGTTCAGTACCGCAACTTTGAGTTGTTACAACAGATCGAAGCGTTGTGTCAATATTTGAAACTTCTTCAATGGAGAAACTAATTCTTACTACATATACTGAACTGATATCTAGAGTACAGTTATTTTATTCGGCCATCTCTAGTTCCTAATCGGAAAAATCTTTGCCAAAGCAGCTAAAGCCGGTTCAATGAACTTTCGAGTGCCGTATTTCATACTTAACTAATCAAGTAACCGTTATTCTTTAGAATACCTAGTTAAATCGTAGAATTCAACAATTTTATATACTTTAACTGACTTGTTTAGTTATTTCATGAAATACCTAGTTATTCTATGAAACAACGGATTTCACACTTTAACGGTTACATATACATATAGTAAAATTTTTTTAAAAAAGCATACGTTTAATATTAAATTACTTGAAGCTATTTGTAACAAAAATGAGGATGGATTGTTGATCCTTTGTGGGAAAATTACCCAAAGATAAATATCGGAAAAGAAATCCTTCATGAAATTTTCAATCTTGAAACATTGCCTGCTTCATCTAAGGACTTTATAAACTCCACCTTCTGATTTATGCAATAATTTCTTATGAATCTATATTTGGTATAATTCGCTAATTCTTAGAAAAAAATATTCCAAGATCATTTTTTTCTTTAAATTCCCGCAACACCAGTTTACCGCAAAAGGTCGATTCAGATCTATGCATTTCATGGAATTTCAGAGACATATTTTAATGTTTTGCGATTTAGTGAGAATTAAATTTGTAGTAGTTTGAGACAGTGTAATCAATTGTATTGTATTCTGTAAATGTACATTCACTTAAGTGTTATGTAATTAACCCACGTACAATCAAGGCATCAAGGAAAGTTTTCAACATATTTAAAAAAAATTGTACCGAGAAATAAATCTAGTTTTCTGAAAAACCTTAAAAGTTTTGTGTTTTAATCTTTGGATTACTATGTATTGTTCTTTTGTTTCCAAACCATTTTCTCTAAATTCCTTCGAAATGAAAACAAGACGAAGTTAGAATTAAGTTATAAACTCGATAATATCTAATTTTTACATTTTGCCTTATTATGTAGAATTATATAATCATTTTACAAAATGTGCTACAAAATATTTTGTGAATTACATATTTTTTAGCTATAACACATATAATTAATTTTTAAATTTCGTTAAACAATGAACTGCTGGCATAAAATAGCATATTTAAGCTGCTGTAATATATAACTATTTTGACGCTGATTTTTATTTTTCTAAAAGATTCCTTTTTTTTTCTTTAATTGATCTTGGCAATTTACACTCTTCGAGAGATCCTCTCTAATCGTAATTCAGTCAAACTATTTGATGTAATTTAGCATTAGCAGAGCTCCCTGAAGTTAACTTCCATCTAATTTATCGTATGCGCAGTTTGGATGCTCACAAACACATGTATGTGTGGAAAATGTTGCCAAAAATGACTCAAAGTAATAACTGTCCGATACCGTATTTAAACTACCATGTAATATGAAAAAAATTAAGTTGATTCCTACTCAGGTCAACAAAGAAAACTTTTATTTTAGTTACTTTTTATTAAAAAAGTTACAATTAGAATAAATATGTATATACATATGGAATCACAATATTAAGTGGAAAAATAGAAAGCGATTTTCCTTGCAATTTTCTATTTTCCTTTCTATATATGTTGTTGGGCTATTCTTTTGTTTGTTACTATTTATTCATTAATTAATTTTAATTATTCTAATAAAATAGCACAATAAAAAAAATCCCATTCTCAGAAATTAGGTCATTTTTTTATAGATTATTCTTTTGATTGTTTATTGATTCTAAATCCCCTAAATGTTTTTAAAATTTTAACACCAATCTAATAAATTGTATACCTTTTAAATAAAGTTATACCTTTTAAAGAGGGTACATGAATGTTTTTTCTTTTCATGAGTAATGCCTATTCAAAACAAATAATCTAATATTTTACGATTTTTCCTTAAATCATAAAATTGAATGACTGAAGTTAGTCATTTCTTCGTGTCGCCATCTCTTGAGAGCTTGTAGAAACAAAATTAAAACAGAGAAAATAAATTTTTTATTCACAATATAATTTACAAAAATACAATCGTATTTGTTTAGTGAAATTACATAAAGATACTTTCTAAACAAAAGGATGGAATAATACAAATGAATTACCTGAGTTTAAATATAAGTTAAACTTACAAATATGTAACACAAAACAACACATGAGAAAAATTTTAAATTCTCTACAAAAATGAGAATCAATAAATTCTTCATAAATGATACTGTATTAAAAATACATCATTTCATCGTCATTGCTAATTGATAAGAAAATTTTTACAAATGTAATGTTATGAAAATTCTTGTAAATTCTAAATCTTCAAGCTTTTCATCATTCTTCTTTGTTTAAATTAGATCCGCTTTCATTACGGAATGTTTTACTAATTACTGTTATTCATTAGTTTCAGTAATATATACTACTTATCAAAATGCTGACATAAAATTAAATCAGTAAAAAATGCTCAAATACGCATTCCATTGTGTTAAGAAACGATTCGTTTCATGTTAGATATAGAGGAAAGTTCTGTCGTTTTTGAGCACGTGTACTTTTATGCGATGTCAATCCTTCGTAAGAATTCGGACCCGACTGAAACCGGATTGAACACATTAGTACATAATTAATGATATATATACAATTTTTCATATTTTAGTTAGTTTTTTAAACGTGTAAAACTCCTAACATGAGAGAAGAGGTGCACTTAAGACATTGTATGTTGTATGAGTTCCTGGAAGGAATAATGCGATGAAGGCAACAAAAAAAAAAGCTTTATTGACGTGTTTGGAGAGGACGCAGTAACAGCTTGAACGTGCCATAGAAGGTTTGCGAAATTTCATTCGGGTGATTTTTCTTTGAAGGATGAACCCAGATCAGGAAGGCCGTCAGATGGCAATGATAAAGCGCTACGCAGTATGATCAAGACAAATCTCACGTTAACTCCCACATAACTGAGCTTCAAGCTTGGAATTAATCAGACTACTGATTTGGATTACATTAAAAGGCTTGGTTTGTTTCCAAACTCTCTTTTTGGGGGCCACACGAACTAAGCATATAAAAAAAATTGAGTGGACAGAATTTCGATACGTTCTGCAAATCTGGCTCTTCCCAAAAAGGTACCTTTTTGGATCTTTTGGTGACTGAAAATGAAAAGTGGATAGTATATAAACACATGGTTAGGAAAAGGGGCACAATTTAAAAGGGGAGACACTACTACTCACATCCAAAGCTGGCGTGCATTAGGAAAAGATTATGTTGTGTTGTTGGAAGGTAAGGTGTTTGGTGAATGCAAGGGTATAGTGAACTATGAATCGCTGAAATAAAATGTTCATTGTTGATTGTAACTATTCACAACTTGATGTTTTGAAAAAAGAAATTCAACAAAAATGTCCATCTATTACCAACAGAAAGAGTGTAATCTTTCATCACGACAACACAAGACCACAGCTGTCAAGAAAAACCACACAAAAATAGATGAGTTGGATTGGGGAACTTAACCTCAGTCAGCATATTCTCAGGCAGCCCACCTATTGTTTCATCTATCATGTGTTTAGGTCTCTGTAAAACTTTCTTGGTGGAACTGAAAGGGTGCTCAAATGGCAGTGGAAGAATACTTTGCCTCCAAAACAGAGGACTCCTTTTCCAGGAGCTAGATCAACTCCCAGAACACTGGCAAACAGTTGTAACTAGCAAAGAACATTATATTTTGGATAAAATTTTAAATAAAGAGAAAAAAATTGATTTTTGTCTAGGTAAAAATGACGGAACTTTCCCTTACACCCAATAAAATAAGTTTACCTAGAAGATTTTGGTGATAAAAATTAAAATAAAAAAACAATATTTATAAACAAAAAGTTTCGCTTAATTTCTTCTCTTTTATAATTTATGTAAAATTTTATAATAAAAAATACTGAGTGGTGCGCAAATCAGAAAATCTATTATTTAAACGGAATTTCATAACAAACGAAGTTTGTCTGATAAGTCAGTATTTATGAGCAAGTTAAAGTTAAATTTTCAGTGAGATTATTACACCACACAATAAGCTTCTTATCTGTGTTAGGTATTTATTCTTTGAATTTATCGTTTTAATTTCTGTATCTTAATAAATATAGAGAACTAAATACAAAATGTATGCGTGTGTGTTTTAAATTTACATTTTTTTCCATTCAAATTCCATTAAAATCAATTCATAATAAATAAACTACTAAATATAACTATTAAATTAAAAACTCGCAGAAAGGTATCCAATTTATACATCCGCTTAAATTTTCAAATATGACCAGAAATATCTTGGACATACACCTTTAATTAGATTAGCTTGAATAGCAACATTTATAATGTCATTCCCAAGGAAGTAGTCAGTAGCTATGATGTTCGTTTTTTGCCAGTAAAGATCTCTAAACCAGTGAGTAACTTCTCTGTTAACTATATCAGCCATTTTCCGAAGTCCATTAAAGGGATGTAATAATATCATCATTGCATCGGGAGTCATTTCTGCCATAGCGGCCCACAATCCTTGCGGAGTTGGTTTACTGAACACTTCCTGAAAGTAAGTCCTCAAACTTTCGAGATCTTGTTTGTTACCCCAGGCCCGTGGTATACTGGGCCATAAATATGCAGGAGTTCCATTTTTGAGTTTGTAGTCGTAACTCACAATGACATTTTTGCCGCTCTGCCATATTTCACTAGAGGAATAAAAAAATTGTATTATAATTTGAAATATGTGAATACCAAATATTTCCTTACATAAAAAATTTGTTATTTATTTTTAAAATAATAAAATAGAAATGCGTTCAGAAATTGTTGACGTCTTTTAATAAAATTCCAATACTTTATACTGCATTTTACCAGTAAGAGGAAATTTGCAATATGCCTTCATCTTTCATTTCTGTTAATTTTTGTTGCTGTTGTTATTGATAACTCATCACAAAATAATTGAAAAATATATTTCAGAAGCAAATGCATTGCATCTAGCATAGAAATCAAATCAATTAGAAACATCTGTGGCGGTGGTATCTATGTAAGCCACTAACTGCCCTCCGGACCGAAGTGATCATTTTGGTTCAGCGGTAAGTTATATGCTATTGGAACGGAAGGTACCGAAAACGAATCTTCTTCTTTGGTGATCCTGGGAACTTCGAACAAACACAACTTTCACGCAGAAGTCGTGACGTAACCAACAAGCCGTCTTACACAAATGATGCAGTCTTCAAGCCGTCACAATCTAATGACGCAACAACTCACACTCTCTTGATAACAACGATATCGTTCGTTCGCCTACCGACTCAAAGGTAGGAGAGTGTGTGGCGGTGGGATCTATATAAGCCACTAATTGCCTCCAGACTGAAGACACCTACGGAACGGAAGGAACCGAGAACGAATCTCCTTCACATATTTTCTTACATTGGAGACAGTCGAGCATTCCGTTTCTGATATATACTTAATGATGCCTCTCATTTTACCCACAATGCGGCCTCAAAAACCTATGCAATCCATGCACTTAGACATCTGGAGAGTTTTGATCCTTTCCAAGTAACATGCTAAAATTCTCAGTTGAAGTTTTCCAAGCTAAAATTCTCAGCTAAAATTCAGAATTTTTTTCATTTTATATTTAGACAAGACATATATTCCCCAATGTTATCACTGTTAAATTTCTAAACTTATTTCATTATTTGAAGAACTGCACTTGAATATAAGCAAAGTAATCTCAAAAAATCTGAAAAGATTTTAAAAGAAAGCCTGTGTGCTTACTTCAAGCAGAAGCTTACATTTTTGTTATACCTCTTAAGATGAGAGCCTCGTAAATTTTTTAGCTATATAATATGCATCCATTTTTCTGTCTAAAACTATTCAAGTTATACATTGAAATCAAACATAATTCTCTAATAAGATATGTGTTCGGAAATATTTAGCTCAAGAATAACGAATCCTGTACGGCTCGCACTTCCAAACAAGACCAATTAATTTCCTATGCTTCTTGCCATTTCAAGCCTCCTGAACCATCTGGAAACTTTCACTACCTACCAGCAAACTAGCTGTATGACAATTAGAGCCATTTGTCTCCACTCTGGGGAAATAAAATTTCTTTACAATATGTAGTTTTCAAACGCTGTGGCTTGTAACCTTTTTTTTCTGATCATCCCTCTTACATATCCAGTTACGCTGGAATTCAATACACGCAACTTTTGGTTTTCATTGATTGGAAGCTAAATACGAGGGTAACTCTGAAAATTTTGAGATACACGCAGACGAGAAAAAAATTAACGGTTTAATTTGAAAATACAAAGTATTTTAATACGGCAGACAATTTTTACTGATTAAATTCAAGTTGTTTAGCTTAGAATATATTTTAGACAGAAGAGAAAATGGAGTTAACGCAAGAACATCATCGTGCTATGATTTTCTATAATTTTAAAGCTGGATTAAATCAAGAGAATGCTTTCAACGGCTGCAATTAGCATTTGGTGATGAATCTCCAATTTATGCTACTGTATTTAGAGGGTTTACAGATTTTTGCTGTGGTTCCAATTCCCTTCAGAACTAAGAACACACAGGAAGATCGCACAATCGGCAGTAATCCCGGATAATATGTCTATCATAGAAAAATGTTAATGTATGATAATTGGTGTACCTACCAGAAAGGAACTTAACATCGGATCCGCAGACATACACAAAATTATTCATGAAGAATTACACATGAAAAAAGTAGTCTGCCGTTGGGTTCCCCATAATCTAACTGAGCACCAAAAAGAGGAGCGTGTCAGAATCAACAAAGAAACCCTTAAATTGCTAAATGATGATGGCCACCGCATCATTTCTAAAATTTTAACGGGTAATGAAACGTAAATATTGTTTTTTGACATTCCACACGTCAAGAAAGCAAAGTATGGGTCGTTGAAGATGATCCCACGTCAATAATAGTGAAAAGACAATGAGCAATGAAAAAAAATGTATGCCGTTTTCTTCAGAAGTACGGGATTCGTGAAAGCCATCAAGTTAGAAGGACAGAAGACAGTAACAGCAAACTGGTATACCACTTAATGTCTTCAGGAAATTCTCCAAAAAAGGGAATGTTGGGAGACTAATGCTTCCCCATGACAATGCATCTTCCCATACAAGATGATTAACAGTTGAGTTTCATAAACAAAAACAAATTTGAATGATAGAACATCCACCTTATTCTCCGGAGCCAACTATGTGTGATTTTTGGTTATTTTTTAATCTAAAAAAGAACTTACGTAGACGTCGTTTTCATTCAGAAGAAGAGATTGATATAGTTGTAAATGTATTTTTTCATGAATTCTAAGAAATGAATGGTTTAGGCATTTTATATGTGGAAAATTCATCTACAAATGTGCATTGATTCTGGAGGAACTACTTTGAATTTTGTAAGTATAACTTTAAAAACCTAAGAGTATCTCAAAAATTTCAGAGTGACCCTCGTATTAAACTGGTAATGAAAAAACACACAAATTCAAAATTTTATAACGTTCATATTTTTATAAATTCGTACTTGCATTTTTATATCCTGGAATGCACAGTTTGTATTCTATATGAAAATAATATTACACAACATCAAAGAGAAAAAATACCACTCAATAAAGTAGAAATCTTACTTAAGTGTAGCATTTCTGAATTCATAAGGTAGAATAAATGGTCCTAGTATTGAATGAATGAGAGCAAGAAGCTTTTGATGGATTTGATCGGAGTTGAACCCAAACGGAAAATTATGGAAGTCCAGGATTACTATTTCTTTTTTGGCTTTCTTTATAAATGACTTTACCTGTTGAAAAAGATGTTTTAAAGATTAAGAATAAATGTTTGAAATTGATAAAGATCTCGTCTTTTATTTATATTTTTACTTGTATGATTAAACCCTTTTATTCAATTCCTACTATTAGCTCATACTCTCCCTCTATATTTTATCTTGTTCAAATTTCCAATCGTTAATAAAAGGCATTTCAAAGCACTTAATTGAACTGAAATTTTATGTACACAATTATTTTGGATGACAATACAGTATTTTAATTATAATTAATAAAAATTAATTGATTAAAACTAATCATTCAACGAATTACAAATGCAGCCCCGTTGGCATCATTTTTGGCGACTTAGCGAACATTTTGGCGATGAAAAGGTATTTTCATTTTTTGAAAAGGTATTTTCTCACATTTTAAGAGGCTCATTTAAGTTGAAAAATTCTATACACTATTGCTTTGCGTAACAATATGATAATTTAATTATAACTAATCAAAATTAATGGACTGAAATTAATTATTTAAAGAATTATGGATACAGCCACGTTGGCTTCATTTTTAGCGACTTGGGTCAAAACTTTGAAAATATTTTTTTCCCCCTCACGTTTCAAAGCATTTAGTTGAAATGAAACTTTATATATACGATTGTTTTGGATAACAGTACGATACTTTAAAGATAATTAATAAAAATTAATTGCTACTTGATGTTGTGATTCTGTCATATATATACATATTTATATTAATTGTAACTATTTAATAAAAAGTAACTAAAATAATTTTTGTTTTGCTGATCTAAGTAGGAATCGACTTAATTTTTTTTTTATGTTGCTTGTTTTTCATTGCCTTCTTTATCAATTGCATATTACAACATAAACCCATGTATTAATTAACTGAAGTTCACTGAATTTATCAATATAATGATTGGTTTTCCTTTATCGAAATGTTTTCACGGCTTTTTTCAATTCCTACTATTAGTTCACACTCTCCTTGTATATATTTATTTTTGTATATAACTACCTTGTTCAAATTTTCAATTGTTAATAAAATACTTCATCCACTCAAGTTCAAATACATTTTTTTTAAACTTGCAATGGATGACACTTGATGTTAATACAGTTTTTCAAATATTAATTCATTAATTC
>BMAO01001753.1:0-23280 GCA_019973975.1 Trichonephila clavata | reverse complement strand
AAAACCCTTCTCTACGTTTTTTTCCTTTTGTCGGCCCTTTTCATAAAAATAAATTATAGAAATATTCATCTACATGCAAATACGCTTTTTTTTTTTTTGAAAAATTCAGAAACACGTTCTTAATACAGTAAAATACCGAATACTCGCACTTGATAAACCGGCAATTTGGATAACTTGGCCACACCACAGAACATTGGCTCTAAAACGATACCGAGAAAGACATTATGTCCGTTTCAGAAATTATTTGTACTGCCAGAGTTACTGTAAAAATGCCGGAAAATATAATAAAGATGTTAACATCGAGGTCTCCTTACAAATCCCAAAACTATCAAATAAGAAGAGACTAAAGCCTGTAGAAACCGACCTACAGTATTTTGAACAAGGTCGTTAATGGACTAATTGTTTTTTCAATATCTTCGTGATGAAGCAGAAAAACGCTGAGTGCAGTACGCGCTTGGAAGACAACAGAGCATTATGCATTTCTTAAAAAAATAGCCACTTTTTCTAAGTGTGCTACTTATTTTTCATTACAGACAGCTTTTAAGTATTTTCTGATGTGTGTCTGAAATTACGTATCGTGTTGCTAATCAGATAAATTCACTATGTACTGATCTGATCAGATAAATTACTATGTACAAAGTATTCATTAATTTTCATTTTCATGCAGTAAATGCTCAATCCTTTATAAAGTACAAACGTTGCCTTTGTTTAAAGGCGTTTGGCAATATCAAGAAACAGTACATACAAGTAAAGTACAATATTTTCTGAGGAAATACTTGTACTTATTCAGTTTTAATCCTATTCTCGTAACCCGGTATTTTACAAACTCGGATACTCTTCGGTCTACAACAAGGAGAGTGTTATGGACTCTACTGTAATAATATTTTCTATGTATGACCATTTAAAGAAATTCATGTTACCGTGGTAACCTAGAGGTTATAGTAACGAAGATAGGTGGCATGTCATCAGTTAGAGCCCAAGTATCACTTACCATATAGAGGGGTAATGCACCGTTGAGGCTCAAAGCAGTGTCGTTGGTATGTGTAGTAGTTAGGGAGAGGGTGTCGAGTTCAAGTGCCATCCTCATCCGTTGACTGTTGTTCAGAATTATGAGGGCTGTCGCAACTAGCTTTCCTGTTGTCTTGTATTGTGACGTTAATAAACACACTTTCATTCACTCAAAAACTTAACGTTTTCCCATATTCTTCCCTTCATTATTCTATTATAAAATATTCCGAGAATAAAGTTTGAAGTTAAGTGCTAATTTCTCACGGTAATTTCACAGAAGTACAAACTTAGAAATTAATTTTAAAAAAAAAGCTTTTCATTTCTTAATGTTATACATAGTATAACTCATAGTCATCTTAAATGCATACATATAATAAGGAAGTAAGTTGTAAATTTATATATTTAAGCTTATTACAGATTATCGTTCATAAATGTATACTTTTAAACAAGCAGTAAATAAAATGTAGTAAGATCTTTTTAAAAAATTTTAAAATGTAAAAAATGTGCTAATTTTGTTGTAAATATTCCTACGAGGCTGGTTATTATTCTTCAGATTTATATACTTAAGCAAACGCAAGTAACGACCCTATTTACTGTCAGTAGTTGCATCCGAAATTCTTGTCACAATGCATCATGTCTTAGAAAGAAAGATTAAAAATCCAATTTTGATGGCTTATCATTTGCTCAAGAAAATATTTTACTTTTAAAGCCGGGAAGAAGTCCATTAAAAATCAAATCAAAATCTTCAGGAGAAAAGAGGGTGTTAAATACTATGGAACGTGAGCTTCCCCCTTACAATCAATGCTCGCGACAGTTGCTTCAAAGAAAGATGTTGCCACTTTTTTCTTAGACGATTTGTGGGTGTGGTCAAGAAGATCATTAACCAAATATAAATATTGAATTATACCTTGTAGTCAATGAACAGAAGAAAGTTCTTGAAAGAATTCTCTCTTTTTAAATTATGTATAAAAATCTAGTTTTTCTATAGTTAGTAGGGAGGGGGAATAACATAGTTTTTTTTTCAATGGATAATTATATTGATTTGCATTAAACAAACGCTAAAGAACCTAAATTTTATTAATATTTTAATCAGGCTTCTGAGATCCCAGATAATTTTCATCCTTAAAATGATAAATTAAATTTTATAAAATTCAGCTGTTTCTTTGAGTAATTACAGCAGAAAAACCTTTCAATTACATTGTTATGCGTAATATGTTTTCTAAAAGTAACTTATTTGCAGTCAGTTCTCTAAAATACATCTTGTATTCATTTTTTGAAAGTAGTATTTTGAGAAATTTGCTTGTGAAGTGTGTCTTTTCGTGTTGAATTCAATTTATTAAATATCGTTATTTGTTACTCCAATCTAATATGTTCTCAATCCCATCCGTATAATTTTTTATAAACATCAATTATAGTAGAATCTCGAAAACTCGATATTCGATTACCCGGCTGATAACTGGATGTTCGGATAACTCAGCCACACCCTTACAGGTTGAAAAACAAGCAAACACGTACAGATCAGAAGAGTGGCTCTAGAAGGACCACGACATTTTGTCCGATACAGAAATTATTGCTGCTGTTACAGTTAATGAAAAAATGCTATAAAAAGGATAATTACGTTTATGTTGAAGACACGAAACAAACTACTTAAATATCACATAGTAAGGGAACTGAAGGCGGCCGAATCCACCCTTCAGTATTTTGAACAAGGGGGTACGGTAGGAGATTTACTGTTTTTCCATCGTCTTCACTATAATGTTGCAAAACACATTGTGCGGTACCGAAGACAACAGAACATTACGCTTCTCTTTAAAAAGTAGCCAGTTTATGCAAAGTCTTAACTTAATTTTTCTTATAGCCAGTCTTATGACATATATATCATAAAATATTTTTCTGAAGTGTGTCTGATCAACTAAATTATTGTATTTTATGTATTAATTATATATATAATTTACATTTACACATATTAAATGCTCTATGCCTTCATAAAACAGTTCTTGGTGGACAAACATTGTCACTGTGCATGACTCGCACCTATAACTTCTACCTATTTCTTAAAGTGAAAAATGCATTGACCGGACACATTTTAAGACTGTAGGAGAGGATAAGGTAAAAACGGCATACGGAGCATGGTGGCACAAATGAGTCACACCACTGCTTTGAATGGTAGAAAACTCGAATGCAGCTGAACAAGTTTATTGATAGGAAAAGGGGAATATGTTGAAAGGGATTAAAACGTATTTGTACATTGTTTTTAATAAAGCTAATTTTTAAGACAAGTCTGGCTAGTTAATTGTCACAGTAGCGTATATATATATATTTACTCGAATCTAATCAAAAATTGATTCTAAGTCACATCCCTAAATCTCTACACATATTTGAGATTCTTAGAAGAAAAAAATTTAAATGTGTATGAAATTCATCAATATCCGATACTTCAGAAATTAAAAAAAATAATGAGAAAATGAAGTTAATAATTAATTTATTTTACCGGAATTAAAAACTTTCAAATACATACATGAACTATAATTATCCTAACCATCAGTATCATGCTTCAAAAATAATTCGCCACTGCCATTGTCACAGGAGACATCGGAATTGGTGCCTGCGTCGCCATTTTCCCACACGGTGTCCCATTCCGTGCCATTCAATGCAATTATTTTGCAACATTTTTTTAAAAAAAGAATGTGTTACAGAAAAATGTAGAATTATTTTTAAAGAATGTTTTTACAAGAAACATTTACAAGAAAAAATCATATCATTTTGCTTACACCATCAATGTATATTTGTTTCCTCCGTGTCAAATGATCAGTGGTCACTGCTCTGCTTCCGGTTTTTTCTGCTTATAAAATTACCTTGCTTTTTATATTTACGTCACAGAAGCTCATGTTGTGTTGCTGTTACCGATAGTTTTGATGTTTAAGAAAGCATATTCAAAATTTTTTCCTAAATACGTGCAGACAACAACCCTTAGAATAGACTGAATATTGGAGATACACTGCCGATGGGGTAGGTCATCATTGTAAGTGGCCAAATTGGATGGTTACATTTTTCCTTTTGAAAAGGGTCGGCACTTTATTTCCATCATCTAACAAATGTCTTGCTTTTGATTCTATGCCGAATCCGATTTTTAGTAACATTAACAATGGAAAAGTAAATGTGGCATAGATTAGAGTAAATACTGTATATCTTGTCCGAATTCCTTGCTTCTCATTAATGAACGCTAGTTTTAAAAATGAATAAATAATAATGATACCCTCTTTTTATAACCTCACCTTTATAAACATTCTAAAAGTATTATATTTTAATTAAGATTTCAATATCAGCAGCTATGGGGCAACGCATGATCTGATATTTCACTTTACCTTTCTTCTTCTTTTGTTAAGCCTGAAAACATTTCACAATTCCTGTGCCAGTACTCGAAACATAAAATCGGAAAATGAAACATGTTATTTCTCAGAAGCATGTTAGTGTTTTTTTTTAAAAATTAAATTAAAATATACAAGAATATTTTTAGAAGAAAAAGGAATGTACAATTGAGTTAATCCTGGAGAGAAAAAAAATATTGGTCTAAAAAAACATCTTTCATTCAATCTTGAATCTTTAAATTATTATTTCTTTTGTACTTTAAAGAAAAAAATCAGAAGGACGGTTTCATTAAAACGAAAAAGAGGAGCAAGCATTGAACAATGGTTTTAAAATGGAATATTCGGAATAACAAGGAACAAAAACAGATATAACTCTGTTTTTTATACTTGTAATATTTCAATTGCTTTGAAAATGCCATTTTAGTGAAAAAGTTGATCACATCCTCTCCTGGTTGAGAAGTAAGAGTTATATCATCAATGACATTTGTTTCTTTTTCTGTTCAACTCATACTTTCAGGAATCACCTTCGTAATTTCACATTGTTTCTGAGTTATATTATTTTAAATATAACTATCTCAAAATAAGTCTTGTGCAATATGGAAAAAAAAATCTTTTTTTTTGTAATAGGACTTAATAAAACAAAAATAAATTTTGTAGATATTAAAGATAATATTCTTTGCGGTATAAAATACACTTACACAATTTTAGTCATTTATAAAACACAGTATATCATTAGATAAGTTTATATTGTGCATGAAAGACTGCAAAATGAGACACATCATGAACTTCATGAGCTTCTTAAATACATATTCAATTAATCATAAGAATGTTGTAGTAATTGTAAACTATATGCCAAGAGTAATATTATATGACTTAACTATTATAAGGTCTTAAGAGTTTCCATGGTGTCTCGAATATTATTCCATACTGTTAAGATATGAAGATCTAGGAATGGCATAATTCCTAACTCTCATAAATATCCTTTCAATTCTAATATGGTGTATTGACATTTGTGTGGAAGTGTGTTCTATGGGAATACGCTAAATCAGTGAGAATATCATTCTAAATCAGCGATTTCATCAAGAATACATACTGGTATTTTAGAGTTCATATGTCTCGTTATATAATTTAAGAGCATTTCTTTATAAATATATATTATATATATATATATATAGTCAAAAATTTTCTACAAGAGAGACATGAATAAACATGATCAAAACCAGAAAGAATTGAAATTGCGAGATAACCAGACAATAGATTTTAAAAGGATATATCAAAAAATAAAACAACAGAGTTAAATATAAAAAAATACAAAAGTATAAACACTGCTGACTTAGGACGGCTTATATATAAAATAATTTATATATATATATACAATCAACTCTAGATAATTAAAACCTACGATAATATGAACCTCTCAATAATTCGAAGTATATGCTCAGTCCCTAGAAAAACTCTTGATATTTCGAACTAAACATTACGTTTTGGTACACTCAATATTTCGAAATAAAATCTGTTGCTGGCCAGACTACAACACGCGATAATTTGAAGTTATCTTATAAAACTCTCGACAATTCCAACACTCACTATCAGGTATAGTCATGTAGCAAACCGTTTGGAGCTTACAAGTTTTGGGTTGTATTGTCTCTGCCCATTTGATGACCATCTGTCTACAACCACTTCTTTGTGTTTTTGGTTCCTCAATCGAAAATACACTTATTTGCTTTCCTTCTTCAAGTGGGCAATAGTCCAATCGCACCTGTAGTCAGCCGTCCATATCTTTCGCTTAACAAGTGGCCTTGCTACACATGTGTTCAGAAAGGGTGATCTACTATTGTGAAGAAGGAATACGTAGGATTGTGTATGCATGTATTCTTGTAATACATATTTTGTTCAACTTCTGTATAATATTTATACTGTATATAATATGTACTTTTTAAAATACTTTAAAATAACTTTATACATATGTACAATTGTTTTTTTATTATATAGTTTCAAATTTAAATGTGTTAGAAGAAAAAGTCATCTTCGAATATTTTGGAAGTTTGTTCCGTCCCTCTTGGTAATTAAAATTCTTGATAATTCGAAATTCTTCCTTGGTCCCTCCAAATTCGAATTATCGAGAGTCGACTACATATATATTTAATTGGAACAAATGTTTATCATTTGCTAGAAAGGGACTTGTAAAACATTTTTATAGGGAAGTGTTTCAGGTGCATATTTGAATAGTAGAGGTATACCATGTTTTTAAATCTATTCAATACGAAAACTTTTTAACATAGCTTTTCAAACTTAGGAACTTAAATATATTTATCATGGGAAATAAGGCTTAATATTATTCAAAGCAATCCATAATATTTATTTATTGATAAAAATATACTGTTTTAAAGTTAACTAATTAAGACATTCGTTTCACATATAATATTGTTTATTTTAAAACCTTAAAATTAATATCAACTTTATTCAAGAATGATTGAAATTCTGATAATTATCAAATGTTTCCTTTTTTTGATGAATGTGTGAGAATGAAATGAAATTTGAACTACTCTAAGAATGAATTTCATCCGCATTTTAAATCATTGCTTGGATTTTTCTGATTTGCATTAAAGTTCATTATAAATATTTAAGATATAAATTACTAGGTATTATGTATAAATAAAAAAGTCTTTCTCTCTCTCACTCTCTCAGTTTAAAGGAATAATATTATAAGCAATACATATGTATGAACAAAATTTTTAAATTTTTCTCAGAAAGATAGATATTGGTATTTTTGTCAGAATTCCAGTGCTTTTAAAAGCTAAAATAAGTTTTCAGAAATATGACACGTGTTGTTTATCAACATTTCAAAAACAGCTGAATTGCTGCGAAGATCAAAATGTCAAAAAATATTGAAACAAGATGAAAAGGAATACAGAAACGTGAAAATTGAGCTGCATTCCCCCAAATCGAGTTTATCTTGAATGGATGTTATAAAACACACATGCAGATATTTTCTTTTTATATATAAAGAGTTTGTAAGAAAATATGCAGCATGGGGATTCGGAAGATGAGAAAATTCCTGGTCTTTATGTTTTTTGGAATATTGAAAGGATATTATGAATATTGATAAAAATACATTATATGTTGTAAACTTTTATGTGGAAACTAGTAACCAATTTTAGTATAAATGAATCGATGAAAAATAGATCTATAATCTACTTGCAAAATAATTAATATTTCCAACAAAATATGTTTAGTTTTATTTAAGAGAATAATTAATAGAGAGAGAGAGAGAGGAAATGTTTTATATTTAAGCTAATATAACTTTGTCGATTTAGCTTATTTGCATCGATTTATATTATTATTATTATTGTTCTCCAAATAGCTTATTGTTTTAGATGGCGGTTGGATGTTAATAGTAGTCTCTTCAAGGAAAAGCTTGGATTTTTTTTTTTATTCTGCACTTAATGTATTTTTACTAAAGTGTATTTTTTATATTTTTGTTTTCCTCAATACTTAAATTATTTAATAATTTTTTTCTTGTTTTGTTAATTATAATTGTTCTTTGTAAAATTTATTTCGGAACTAAAAGTGCTTTGGATTGTCGAAAGCAGAGAGCATATATACATAGGTATTGCTAAATTAGTTTCTTAATATTGAATGAGTGAATATTTACGTCGCATTGTTCAGCTACACGAGGGCTTTTGGCAACGGTTTTTAATATTCAAAAAAAGAATCTTTGATAAATTTATCAAATTATTACCCCCCCCCCCTTTCAGTATATTTCTTTACATTATCAGATAAACATATGGATAAACATATGGTCTTTTTCATTTCCTTTGACAGAATAAAATATTTATATGCTAAACTTAGCTTGAAATGCAATGCTTTGAAGCAAAACTAGCTTATGCAGCCATATTGATTAAGATTGTTAAAATCTCAATTGAGGGTGCATTTTTTTTAATGGTAATTAAAAAATTTTTCTGAACCCGGAGTCACTCTCATCTATTTCTGATACTGGCGTTGCTCGCGGGGTGCAGAGAACACCCAAACTTTTAACACGTGTATTTAAATATGAAAAAAAAGTTTAAATCAATTATAATACATATTTATAAAGTACTAGATGTTTTTTGTCTTATTTATATAAATATATTAAATTTATTGCATAAAAAAGAGACTACCATTAATTTAACCTACAAAATTTTCATTTTAAAATACATACTTTTATATTTTTTCATAAACCACATGTTAAATGTATACAACACTAATGAATTTACTTTGAAATTAATATTAAGGATAAGAGAAAGTAGAAAACAAATATTTTAATCATTTTCCGAACATTCAGAGCAGACTGTATTCATATGCTTTAAGCACATATTTTTATTACATTGAAGGCAAAAACGATTGGGCTTTACATCTTTTACCATTGAAAAAAGAGTGCAGCCTTGTTTGATGAATTAATACTCTTTTTACAATAAAGATTATTTTGAGTTTTTTTTGTCAATTATTTGTTTCCGTAAATTTATTTGTTGTTTGTTGCTCACAAGTTTCTTCCAGCTATTATTTCGTTTCTGTGGAATTATCAGATTGTTCAGTATGGTGCTCTTCTTCTTCTGAAATTACACAATCTTCGAAACAACTTAGTTCATCCTCAGAATCTGTCGATACAGTATCTAATAGAAGACGGAGTCGCTGTTGCTCCCGCTGCCATGGAGTTTGCATTAATTTCTGAAAAGCTTTTTAAAAAATTTAAGAAAAATTATATTTTATAATTATTTTTGAGTATTATATTATTTTTTGCTACAATTATTGAAATTTTAAATAAAATATGCATGCATATTAATATATTTTTAAAAAATGTAAAAGGAAAAAGAAAAACTTAACCTATTTTAGATGTGTTTCGAGTACGAAAATATAACTCAATTGCTCGCGGGTAGTTCTCAGCACCCTAGATAAACCTTTGAAGGTCGCTACGTTCCAATCGTCCGAGAAAAATTGATTGCATCATGCCTGAAGGTTCAATGAACTGAATGCAGGTACTGAAAAAATCGCAGTTTTGCGCATTCATTTTTGGAATCATGGGAGACCTTTCTTGTTGCTGGGGTTTACAAAACACCCTGCGCGAGTTATCGCGCGTTAATACGGATAATACATTTTTGAATAAATTTTTAGCCTAAATACTGCCTTAATATGATGCCGAAATATCCCTTCACATTATTTTTTTCCCATATTAGTTTCGGAATTATAAACAGAAAAATGTATTAAATGTATTTTAATTTAAATTCGTCCTTTCTTCAAATAATTTATAAATCGTTATATGGCGTTTTAAAATCTTTAACACTAATGAATTATTTGTCATTTTATTTCGTATTTTATGCTTTTAAGGCTTGTACTTCAAGGGTAATTTGACTGAGAGAGAGAGAGAGAGACGGCAGTGCTCCAAGGATCATACTCGTGAACTGGATTGTGTTGCTATCTCTAAGGTTTCAGATTCGAGAACCAAGTCATAAAAGCGTTATTATGTAGTAAGGTTGACATTCAGGCCCTAACAATGGCATGGTGTGGATTTTTGAAGAATGGGGTAGCAGCAACTTACCTCTTAAAATTTGCCTATAATTTAAAATTAAGAAGAATGTGTGTTATTCAAGGCTTATATGACACATCGAAGGCTGACGTATAAAAACACTCAATTTAGCATCATTTAAATGTCGAAGATGCCACAGTAATATTGTTTTATAGAGTATTTCTTAATAGTTTTGAAGCTTCAAAGATTAATACAAAATTACTTTAATATTAATTTCTTTTTTGCTGAAGATCAATTTATAAAATCACACTAAAATTAGAAGAAATGTTGCCTAAAAAGAACATTATATAAAAATAAATAGAATAATTTTCGATTTCTTTGAAGTATATATATATATTATCCATAAATTGGTAAAATTTTTATTTAATTTGATTATTGAAAGAAAATATTTATTGAAAGGTAATAATATTTGAAATACTAATTATTATTCAATATTACATTAAATTTCTTTAAAAAAATAATGTTTCGAATTTTTAGGAAGACTGAATACCATGTTCACAATTTTTTTAATTTTTAATTTTTGAAATTTGGTTTTAATTGTATTTAATAAAGGTTCGTTATTAAGTAATATTTCCGTATAAAAATTTCAAATTTATTGCAAAATATTTGTAAATTTTAAATTTTTAAATGTTTTCTAACATTTTTAAAATTTTTAAGGATTTTTTAAATATTTGTATTTTTTTCGAAGTATTTTACAGTATACTACATAAAACTGTGTATGGGGTTTCTTATGCAGCTGCTTATTAATTTCATATTAATCTTTTAATTGTGAAACAAACAAAAATTCTCGAAAAAGCGAAAATTTGATTTTAAATTTTTTAAAAAAAATACTACATATCTTCGGGTTATTTCCATACACTGTCTTACAAAACGTACTATTTAAAACATTTATAAAAATTATATCCCTACTTCAATTATAAAAAAGCCTTAAGGTTTAGCATGGTATATGATCAAAAATTCAACAAGGAGAAATATCAGTTTGAAGTTTTAATTCCATGAAAAGCATAAAATAATATTCATCGAATAGTCTGAAACTTTTATGAATTGTTAATTAGCTTATTTAAAACTACTTAAAATAAAAAATTACATAAATGTAGAGCAATTAAACAGTATACTGGCATAAGGAATATATAGAAGAAAACAAATGAAGGATACTTATTTCATAAAACTTTAGCTTAATCATCATTAAAAAAATAAATACAGACACCCCAAAGCTAATTCCACGCTAAGTTTTACAATTTAATTAATACACAACATGTACAAAAGGTGTTTATGCCATTATTTTTGATTTCCCTGATTTTAAAAGCCTTCGTCTGTTAAATATTATGTACACTAAAGCAAAATCAAATAACAATTGATAGGAAAATTATATCAAAATCCTAGAATTGTATTTGTGCATTTGTTTGAATTTTTTAAAATATTTTAATAATAGTTTTGTTGAATTTTACAAATATGGGATATAAATAAATATATATATATATATATATGTTACAGGCAAAGTATGAAATGCCGGCATTGTATACAATGCCGGACGTTTTTAGGCAAAGTATGAAATATGAGATTTATTACATACTTTGCCTAGGCAATGTATAGAATGACTAGGCATTGTATAGAATGCCTAAAGCTATTTAGGCAATGTATGAAAAATGGTCATGAAAAGGATATTATATCAATGACTTACATTCCTAAAAGTACAAACGTTATTCTGACAAAATAATGAGACAGCCATTAAAAAAATTATTGCTAACTTGTAATTTCGCTTATACTTGTATTAAAATTCCTTTCTCAAGTTCCAAGTTGATAGAAACCATCCTATTTCTCACTCATGACAAGTGCCAATATATTGGCATTCGGAAAAAAATCAAAGTTTTGTACTACAGTACTTTTTTTAAAAATAGTTTTCTGTTTTTTTCTGGCAAGTTTCACGTAGGTGGATGTACAGTTCAATATCATATCGTGTAACAATTTTGTGTTTGGTTGAAAGTTCTTTCAGAATTCTATCACATCCCCAGAATCCGGAACTTAATTTTGCTCTTGGAAAAATTAATTCCTAGAACAATTTCACATTGTCAAACAGGGTGTCAAAATTACCAGTGGCAATTGCTATCGCCTACATGGTGCCGTACTAAAAAGGGATACCAGCCCCTGGGGAATGTACTAGGTCGGAAAATGGTAAAAATACCAATCTGCAGCCCCATTAGAGGGAAAAAAAATCCGTGACGTAATACTGTATAGCAGTTCTTCCCAACAGTTTTCTCTTCCGGACTGGTCAATTTTTATAATTTTACGGTGGCCCGCTGAGGGTGCGAAGTTGATTATTTATATTTTAAATTGTTTTGATTTTATAATTTTAGGCTGCCAACCCCTGCTATAGACCATGGCTCCTTCTCGAACACTATAACTTGCTTCTCCATTTTCATGTAGCACAATAAAAAACCAATTTTTTGTTGAACAAATTTAAGTAAAATTGAGTATTTTGACATTTCCGAGCAAACAGCATTGTACAACTAACAGATATTGAGCCTGAAACTCTCGTTAAAAGTTTTATGTCTTGCCAAGTGACAATATTCGAAATGAATCTGAAATGTATTTCATACTTTGCCGGTTTCTCATTAGGCATTCTATAGAATGCCTAGGCAATGTGTGAAATAGGAATCATTTCATACATTGCCGGCTAGATTTAGGCATTGTATAGAATGCCTAGCCATTCTATAGAATGCCGGATTTCATACTTTGCCGGTAAAATATATATATCACCGAAAACAAATTTTTTAAAAGGGAAGAGTTTTGCTATTCTTGTGATTAAGATTTTTAATTAACAAAATTATCAAATGAGATTTAGTATGTGTGCTTCGGGAATCCGTTTTGATATTTTAATTTCATTCATAATAATATAAGCATGTACAGCTTGAAAAATATTGTGACCAAATTCATTAGTTCCCCCCCCCCCCCCAATAAACAACACGCAATCTAGAATTTTTGCATGAGTTGCTTAATTCGTTTTTGAAATGACTTTTTATTGTATATGTAATTGGACATATGTTAGTCTCATTTGCGCGTGGTAGAAAAATAGGTTTTTTTATCGGGAACTTTTCTTGCAGATGATCTGAAAAGTAAACATGGCATTTTGTTTAGTCTGCTGTTTAGCATCAATGATTGTTCCATAACCAAAAAACGCAGGTAAAGCTTTGAAATTTTGCAGACTTCTTAACCATCATTCGAGGTATCATATAAGCCAATAAAAAATATCGATGATCTGTTGATTTTTTGAGTACCATTTCGTCTTAATGAAAAAAAAATTAAAAAGCCTGTTTTAAATATTACATGGAAGAATATATTTTATTTACTTATCTTCAGTATGAGAACTTTCATAAAAATCAAAATAAAGAATTCTATTAATTTTCCAAAGATTTTATATTAATAATCATAGACACTATAAATACATTAAAAATGTGGCAAAAATTAATTAATTTTAACGGTGACAGATGGAAATGATTTCGTATTTTAAGAAATGAATTACACATTAAAGAAAACATATTTCATAAATTATTCAAAAATTCCCTTCATAATTTAATTTTTTTACTTCTCGTCATTTGTCATACCGCAGATGCAAATAGTTTTTTTTTCAATTGTGAAATAAATAATTTACACTTAAATGTGTTTTTTTAAAGGAATTAATGATTTAGTTTTAAAAATGTAGTCATATATCATTTGTCATAAATATAATTTATTTAAATGAAACTGCTAAAATAAAATTATTCGAAGCAGTGGAATAAAGAAAAGAGAAATATATATTAAAGTATTCTTTCCTTTCTTTATTTTCCCGTCACGTGGATTAATTAGTATTTATTCTCCTAGATAATTCATGCTGCTTCTGTTTAAAATAAATAGGATAACGATGAATAGGAAGTTAAGTGTGCTTCAATAAAAAAAAATACATAAATAGAGTTGTTACATAAATACATAAATACTGTTTCTAAAATACCTGATAAATTTATTTTCAATATAATCTTTATTTTTTATTTTTATTTTAACGCAATTATTTATTAGTTTGAGATATGTACCTTTACTTTTTTTAATGTTCAGTACTAGAAAAAGAAGGGAAAAAATAAAGAAAATATTTCATCTCGTAAAAAGGAAAGTAACGTTTGAAAAAAAAATGTGAATTCACATTATTACAATTATATTTGGATAAAGCTGCAAAAAAAAATCTATTAGGCGATAAAATATATTTGATTTACGATCTACTGGGATACATATATTCAAAATAAATTATTACCGATTATTTTCCTAATTAAATTTTCTTGGTAAAACAAGAATTTCAATAAAATAATAAGCATTTTTGTACATATTAAGCAACACATTTCAAGATGAGTTTAATTTGATTATGATAAGTGGAAACTATAAACATTAACAATTCTATATATAAAAAGAAAATGAATCGACTTTCACTTTTATATGTTTGTATAAAGGAAGGAAATTTTGAGAAGTAATCTCTAATTATTTTGTATAAAAAAAGTTGGTTTATATGTGATGATCAGTCATTGATAATTTTTTATTTTTTCTGCAAATACTCGTATTTATAAAACAATTTCAATGCAAATCTATTTAACATGAATATATTAATACCTACTAATAAATTTATCATTCTTTAAACTCCAATTAAAATGCTTCCTTAGCTATTTATTTCTTTTAATTATCGAAAGTTCAAAAGTAGACTTATACTTCAACATTCTCATAGTAATAATATTAAGCATTTTTATTGAGTCATTTGTAGTGACACAAATATAAAATTACAACATATGGGAACTGAATGTATCTTCTTTAAGTTAAAAATAAATTGAAGTTAAAAAATTTTTGCTGCATAAAAATTTTATTTTTGAAGTGAAAACTTCTTTAGCGGCGTTGGGCTCTTTTTGGTAGGGGAAAATCTTATGGGTTCGCGTCACCGACATGCTCTGAATAGCGCATGCGCAGTGTGTGCTGTTCGCTTTAGACACTTTTTGGATGGGTGAAATCTCGTGCGTTCGCGTCACCGACATGCTTATAGCAGTTTTTCTGTAGCTATACAGCTGACGTATAGTGCTGTGTATATCTTATAAGTGAAATTGAATGGATTTAGGGAAAAGTTCAATGTGTGTATACTGTGCATTGTTAAAATAGCGTTTTTGTTTGATTATTATTTGAATCATTTAATTGAAGAATCATTGTGCAGTACAATAATGAGTACTAAATAAATATACTAATATTTGTAAGATAAAAAATAAATAACAGAAAATTACTTTATAAATATTCGCATTTATTTTGGCGTTTGAAAATTTTATATTATTTTAAATTATTTTAAACTATTAAATCGTCGTATTTATTCTGGCCTTTGAAAATTTTGTATTATTTATTCTCTGAAATTTAACCTCTGCAATGCATCACGCAATCTGGATTAGTATTTCACAGTGGCTTAGACGTTTTCTTACTACCGTAATAAAACAGACACCTATTTGTTCAATCATAATTGTATCGTGGATTTTGAAATTAAAAATTTTATAAAATCTAATATTAATTCAAGATTAATGCGTTGAAGTTTAAAATATTGTTAAAAATGCAAAATTATAGTTTATTACCTTATATCATTAAAATCTTTAGTTTGAAATAATGAAAACGGCTCCGACTTTAAATCCATTAAATATTTTATTTTATTTAAAAATTTAATGTTTCGAAATCATTATTTATTAATTTAAATTGTCAAAAATAAAATATATGCTCTTCCATTTTTTTCAAAATGATTATCTATAATTTTATATATCATTCGATTTTATTATTAGAAATTTGCGAAAAAATATTGTCAAGGAATTAGAGTTATTTTAAATATCCGTTTTTCATATTTGCTTAGATCCTTAACATTTTCCCCTAATTTCTGCTTTGGCAATGACAATTAGTTTACATAGCTTTAACAAGAGTAACGGGGATTCAAGGTTTATTTTTGGTTACTCAAGAAAATATTAGCAGCAGCTGGAAATTTTGGATCGGTAGAACAGGAACACCTCTAAATGCTTCAGAAACAGATAAACATCATAAAAGATCAACAAATCATCGAGAGGATCTAACGTTAGAATTGAAAAGGTTACAAAACAATACACTACAAACGGGTCTCCTAAACTTTTCTAGAATTCATCTCCAACAAGAAAGGAGTATCGATATTTTCATTAAATTGTCAAAGTTTGCATGCGTATAGAGCTGACCTAAAAAATGATGCTATCGTAAAAAAGTCAGATGCTCTGCTTTTGTCAGAAATTCGTGAACAACGAAGAACCACTTGATATTCCGAATTTCAACTTTGTTGTAAGTTATAAAAGACCCGAAGTTCCAGCAGCAGGCATACCTATTTATCACAATACTCAAGATACGTCACTCTTCATTACTTCACATATGGGCATACATACTAAATTCACTAGAAGCATTGGTGTTAATGTTTCTGATATAGGCGAAATATTCGTTGCTCGTTGTGATTCCAAGAATGGGCAATACATATTAATGGTTGCCGTTTATATTTCGCCTGGAAAATCAATGAGACAGATTCAACAATTTTATTCGAAAATTTGCTGATTTTTACAAAAAAAAAGGTTCTGAAATACTCGATAAGAGATTTGGCGAAATATATGATAATGTACCGATGATTTTAAGTGGAGACTTCAATATTAACTTTACAGATGATAAATCTTTACCACTAATAGAATTTCTAAATGAAATACTTAATTTAAATATGTCCAATGATCGAAAACTCAGTACTACAAAATATAAAACGACGATCGATGTGGTTTTTATGCGATACTTAGATAAATTTGAATAAAACATTTCCCTTTCTTACCTTTGTTACAATACGCCTAGTGTATCTTTTTAGAAAAAAATGAAATGATTGAAAGTACAAAAAGTCTAAGTATTGTTGAAATTAATGATGACAATGATTCAAACAATTAAAATAATTTTAAAAATCACAAGTACATTGAAATTTAAGTAAATACAAATACTATCCATAAATGATATGATTGTATATTAATTGTTATTTCAATTGAATTGTATTTATATTTTGTCATGATCCTGTACAGCCTGTAATATATTTGAAAAACAAAACATATAAACATGTATTTAGTTGTTGCTCGGAGTGTCAATAGATGTGAAAACCAGATTGATGTTGATAATTTAATTCAAACATTATGAAATTTCAAATTTTTATTCTAAAATTTCAAAGTTTTCACTACTATTGGCAGTTTTTGTAACTGCCAATTTTTTTTAATTACTTCAAAAATTTTGTTTTTAAAAAAAAATCTTGGAAATTGTATTCTAGCTGAAATCTCTGAACTAAGAACAGAATAATATGAACTATGCATGCAATAAATCGCATGCATAGTTCATATTATTCTTTCAGGCTTTTAGCTGTAAACACTTTTCAATCTAAAATAATCGAGAAGAAGAAGAAAAAAAACCCTCCTTTTTCGTCAGTTTCTCTTTTAAAATTTCAAATTATTTATATTGATATCAAATTATTTATATTGGGTTAGCAATACTTTTCAAATTTCTTCCACTTAAATGTAGTATCATAGTCAAGTATATTAAAAAAATCATATCCAAATAAAAAATTTTAAATGAAACATTTTTAATAGATTTTTTAGTTTTCTTTAAGGACAGAACCAATAAATAAAAAAATCAAAATCATGAGAGTAAATAAAAATACACATATGAAGGATTTTGCTCAATTTTATGCTTACACTAACAATATATATATATATATATATATATATATATATATATATATTATAATATATATATATACACATAAATTCGAAATAAATTTTTAAATGGACAATTTAAAAGAAATGGCTGTACTAAGATTATTGTTATTCAAATATAAAATCCAACCTATATATATATTCTGAAACATGTCAGTTTTTTGAAAATATATTTCTTCTAACTTTTATTTTATAAATTATTTTAAAATTTATCTTTATAAGTACTTATACATTCATATACTTTTGAATATATGCTCGTTGCTTTCAAAATACGATGAAAAATAAATACTAAATTTGCAACTGAATACTGTTATTATAAAGATGTAAAATTATATAAATACATTTTGTTAAAATAAATAACCAGATAAAGATAATTCTCAAAATACAAAAAGATTATTTTTGTATTCCTAATTACTATTTTACATTCAATGACAATAATTTCTTTAAAAGAAAAAAAAATCTAATTCGGAAAAAAATATTCTTTTCTTTTTATTCTTTAAACAGTCCAGTTTTTTCTCTCAGTTTTTCGCTTTTTTCGAAGAAATTAAAAACAAGTAGTAATTGATTTTTTACCTCTTTTCATGATTTTACAAAAATGAATGTTAATTGATTTCTTTTTCAGAAGTCTATTTTGACAAAGAAAAAGTACTTGGAATATTAAAAAAGAATCAGTGCAATTACGTAGAAGTTTTCAGAAAAAATATTTTAATGAAGCAATAATTAATTTTATTTTGAAGAAAAGAATGTTTTCTATGTGTAACTTGAAGAATATTTTAAGGTTTTACGTGTTTTATAATTAAGCAATTTTAACTCATTTTTGACCTAATACTGCCAACATTAGTACTGTCAATTATTTTCAGATTCAATAATTAATAGTATTGCAAATTTCTAATTAGAATTCTTTAAAAAAAGATATATGCCATTTAGTTACACTCAAGGTTTTTAGGGTTGAAATTAACAGATAAATATTCCAATACGTTTACATTAATTCAGTGGTTCTCAAACTTTTAATATTCGCTACCCAATATTCAATCATAATTTTATCACCCCCCCCTCCATCCAATAAAAATGTACTGCAATCAAAAATACTATAACATGACGCTAAAGCTTCAATATGGCTTCTACCTCTCTGAAGTACCACTGGCGTATTAAACGTCTTGCTCAGCCAAAACATTAATTTTCTGGACGTATGTTCGTCTTTACTATGTACGATCTTTTCTGTGCACTACTATCCATAAAATTATTCCGAAGAAATTCATGGAATGCAATAAAAATACCTTGACTGTGTTTGCGAAGGATTTCCTTATTTCAGAGAATCTGCTTATTTATTCATTTCTCCCCCTCCTTCAATACATCACATATGCGCGCCTACGTGGAAAACGACGTCTTTAAAGAGCGAATTGCGTAACTTTTAATAGGCAGTTAAGGATTTAATTATAAATCGTACAAATTATCAAGATAAGTGTTAATACAAATCTATAAGGTAACTGGTAATTATCACACTTGTCTTAACTTAGTATTGTTAAATTAATTATAAAATACATTGTACGGACTGATACATTTATACGTATATTATATCAGTGTAAATGTGTATTTTATTTTATATTATGCCAGAATATATTTTGATCGGTTACTTGTAGTAAATTAATAATTTTCAAATAATCTTTTGTTTTCAACTTTCCAATATGCTCAGCCCCCTTGTACAGTTATCCCGCTTCCTTAGATGGGCGCATCCCACAGTTTGAGAAAAGCTGCATTAATTATTAAATACATTGAATCACGACACTACGATGCTCTTAAATTATGTAAGAAGCTTTATATAGAAATAATTACATAAAAATTAATACAAACATAATTTATTAATTTTTCGACAAAACAGTAATGATAATATGTTTATTACGTCTATTAACAGAATTAATTTCGAGAGCATTAAATAGCCTCTTCTTTTTCCCTTTTTTCACATTGTGCTTATATTTTGGACCTGAGAAATAATTATCATGCAATAAAATGTTTTATGAAAACTGGATTTTAAACACTAAATTTTAAAAGCTACAAATTTTTAATTGCAATTGATTTTCATGAAGCATCTTCATAATTAATGCTAGTAGCGAAGGTTAGAGAATGGTCACAGAGTCACGAGAGTTCTAACCCTAGTGACCCATTAATAAGTGTTCATTAAAGTCATTGATGAGTTAATTGCTGTATAGTGCGGCTGATAAAGTTAAATTTAACGTGGTTCAAAGTCCTGAAGTTAGCGTGCAGTGGAAATTGGAATATTTGCATGCCAGTTCAAATACCACTCGCGTTCCTTATGAAAGCAATATTAACTGAAAACCAAATTTAACTTTTATATGAATTAGTAATCATCAGTAGTGTGGATATTAATGTGCAGTAATTGTAGTGTGAGTGTGTCATTGTTTAATCAATCTTAACTTTCAAATATATATTTTATTCTAAGTATTTTAATTAAATTTAAAAATAATTTATCTGATGTTTTCAACTGAAACTATTGATCTGAAACCTTTTAGGAATTATTTTAATTTATTTATGTTCGGTAGCTTTTCGAAAACAACTTTCAAGTAGAGAAGCAATTTCTGGAATTCCTCTCTGCTTATTTAATACATTTTTAATGCACCAAAATAAAAATATCATTTAAATTAAATTGGAAAATATCATTTTAAAAAGATTTAAATAAAAGAATAGCTAGTATTTGCTTTAAATTGTTTCGGAACTAATTCAGAGAAGTCCAGAATTCATATTCTAAAAAAACAAATCCAGATTATATCAAGCTCTTACTATTTTTAATAATATTATTTATGGTACGATTTAAAATCTCATTTAAGTGCAAGGATCTTTAAGCTGCAAGCTCGGCAATATGATCTCCGATAAAAATTTAACTCATGTTTGGAATATGGAAGTCATTAATAAGGCACCATTTTAAAAATACTTTCAAATGCTTTATTTCCATTAAATGGATTAAAAGTTGAAAATAAAATAAATATATAATTATTTTATAAGAGTATTCTTGAAATATTCCAAGAATTCAGGAGATAGCATATATAAATGATGGTTTAAAATTGAAAAAAAATAATTCAAATTTGGAAAAACATTCTCCAAACTGATGTTTTTCAGTCATTTATTTCGACTTTTACACAAAAATATTTCTTAAGAATAACGTTTCGAAACTTTATTTTAAGATAAAATAAAATATTCTTATTTGTTTGTTAAAGTAAAGCATTTTATTTCCACAAAATACGTATCTTCTAAAGTAAAATGGTTTATAGCCCAAATAATTTAAATGAAAATTTTGTCTGACATCTTCAAAAATATTTTTCTCCTTTTTTAGAATTATACTAAGCAATACATACGATCTCTATATTTCCATGTATAATTTTATTTTTAATAACTTTAGTTTATAAATTAATTAGTTTTACTAAAACTTTATTGGTAATTTTTATAAACTGAATTAATCTATTTTAAAGAATTTTATTTTAAAGATGTATTTTAAATAAACATTATTATTAAGAATTTCCTTAATTGCTACCTTCCAGTCTCAAAGAAAGAGTGCAATAAGACATTATTGAATATATGTGTTATCTCATTGGTAACTTTAAATTTGCATTGATTCAAAAATCTAGCTAAACATATTGAATTTAATTATGATGGTCTACATTTCTATCGTATTTATATCTTTGCACGCAAATTTTTTCTAATAAAAGCTAGTTATAACATGCCTAAATTTAGTTACCTTAATTATAAATCTGCACATTATTCTTTAATAATATTTGTTTCAGAATATTAAACAGCTTGTTCATATGTTTTCAGAATATTTCTGAAAACTACAATAGGTTGAAGATCGATAATTATTGTCAATTACTTCATGATTCAAAAAATGTATGCAAAGAAATCCTTTATGAATCATATTTAGAGCAGTGATCAGTTTTGAATACCATAATTCGTACAGTATTATCCAAATCCACGCCTTGCCAACATGAATATTTAATATTAGAATAGATAACAGGTGTCAGCCCCCATGACACAAATATCTGATGAGCATTTCTGGAACCATATATTAGTTCGTGAACATTGCTTAACCAGTCAGGCTTCTTCTGCTAGAGTATGCTATTAGATACTGATATTTTCTCGACATGTCCTTACTTAAAAAATACGTACTCATATGTTCAGACTCCTTAATACCCTAACTGTAAATATTTACTTAATAAGTGAGCTTTATGTCTTGATGTCTAAACTCAATGTAATTTCTAAAATTACCTAATTACCTATACTCAGATCTATTTTCTACATTTCTGTTAGGGACGTTCCCTTCAACTAGGTAGGATATAAAAAAACAGACGTTGCACTTTTTACGATCATTTCCTTCTGAGTTTCCTAAAGAATTCTTCATTTTACACCTTTCCCCTTATCCTGCTTCTATATACTACACTTCTACTTAATGTTAAAGCATTACTCAATCGCATACACCACTGGACCTTCTCAAAGCGAGATTCTTAAATTAAAAAAGGGGCATAAAGTAGCTCTTGAGTTCTATTAAGAAGAAGATGGCACGATTAAGGAAATCCATTTGGGGACGAGACATTACTCAAACACATACACCACTGTACCTTCTCAAAGCGAGATTCTTAAACTAAAAAAGAGGCCTAAAGTAGCTCCTGAGTTTGATTAACAAGAAGAGGGCACGACTAAGGAAATTCATTTGGGGACGAGACATTGTGCAATAGTAGTATTCCTTTAGAGTGTTCAACCCTAAACATATATTGCGCCGAATGGGTAGTCAATTCAGAGAAAACAGCCTTCAAAATTCATGCTTAGATTTTATACAATTAAGTTTTGATCAGCGTCAGCGATGCAGTGGCATAGGCGGTAGAGTATCTTCTTATCACGCGGTCAATAAGGGTTCAAGTCGTGCGATCAGGTTTTTTTATTGTTTTATTTCTTAAATTACTTTAATTATATTAAAATTAAACAAATTTATGTAAAAAAGACAAAAAATAATTTATATAATTGTAAAATAATTAAATTAATAACATATAATATTAGGTATATATTATTTTTAAGGTATTAATTATAAAATAGTCTTTTATAAATAATTATTATACTATAATTTATATGTTAAGATAATATTATATATAATATTTTATTTATAATATATTGTATTTCATATTATTAAACTAATTGTAACTAATTTATATAAAATATCATTTAATATTTATTATAATATATTTTTATAATAAATATTATTTATTAACAATTATATTTATAAAATGTGATTTAAATATTTATATAACTACAGTATTATTTTACTTTTTAAAATACAAAATAATTGTAATAAACCTTTTTTAAATAAATTTATTTAATTGTAAAAACAATTAAAGAAATTTTAAAAAAGACCCCCCCCCCAAAAAAAAATTATCGCGTGACGTGACGCAAACCTTAGCCGACCGCGTTGTAAACAGTTATACTACCACCTATTCTAATGCATCTCTGACACTAATTTAAACTTAATTGTATAAAAGCAAAGCATGAATTCGAAGGCTATTTT
>BMAO01001752.1:0-19771 GCA_019973975.1 Trichonephila clavata | reverse complement strand
TATATATATTGAGATATAAATGTTTGTTGATAAGTATTAACTGAATTAAAGTAAGCGATATTTTTTTACTGCCGTAAGATGCAATTGGCTGACAAATACAACTGATTTCATGCAGTCACATTTAAAAAAAACATAAAAAAACACCAAATTAAAATCCTTGACACAACTGCCAAGATGAGAACATCGTTATAAGGTATTCCAAAACGAAAAAAAATTAACAAGTTCTGGCATGAATGTCATATATTTGGTATAAAACCTGTTGAATGAGCTCATTTAAAATTTGTGATCTAGCATTTGAAACCTCGTAAGATAAATACCAGTCCTACTATAAAAATAAATTTAGAAGATAGTTTGAAATGTTCCCAGCAGGGGCACACACAAAGCGGGTTCAGACCCCTCCCCCTTCCCCAAGCCCTGGATTTTTTTCCTCGATTGTTTATAATCCTATGTATATATTACGTAATGTTTAATAAATTATTTGGTAGTACTAATTATTTTTTTAATTAGTGATATTTTTTTTTTCAATAATTGATTTTTTACTGCTTTTGTTCAAGAAAATCGACAGGATAAAAACAAAAAAGTATGTTGGGTGGCGTATTGGAGCATGATACGAGAATGGTGGACTTCCAACCCTAAAACCCTCTCCCTTGAAAAATTCCTGTGTGCGCCACTCTGGATCACACTATTAATAACTATCCAGATTCATT
This sequence comes from Trichonephila clavata, assembly GCA_019973975.1. Classification (NCBI taxonomy): domain Eukaryota; kingdom Metazoa; phylum Arthropoda; class Arachnida; order Araneae; family Nephilidae; genus Trichonephila; species Trichonephila clavata. The sequence goes on along the minus strand of BMAO01001752.1, from coordinate 19,064 downwards.
CCTGAGAAAGGGGTTCTATACTTTCTCCAACAACGCGCAAATCATATATTATGTTTACAAGGGATAATCAAGTGGAAGCTACGCAATTCTTACTCATTCGTGGTTTGATAAATTTTTCTAACAGGTTCTTGTAATGTATACTGAGCAACATTTTTCTTATACAGTTGTTGAAAAGAAATATTTAATTTTTCCTTTGGAAGGGAGCATAAACTCATACGGATTCTAATTCCCCTCGGTAAATTTACCTTTCCCTATGACTTTGGTATTGAAGAAACACTTATTTATCAGCCCCACTCTCATGTTCTTTTCATGAAATCATCATTGAACCTTTTCCTCCTCTTTATGAATATTCATTTCGACCTTCTCGAAAGGATTAAATTTTTCTTCATTATAACCGTCGTTCATGGTCGGACTCTCAAAATCAGCATTTATTAGCATACCAATTATTTCTTCTACGTCAAATAAAAAAAAATTCAGGAAATAACTCAAAAAAATCTGGACAAATGGAAGATTGAAAACATTGTAATTTAGAGCACGTAATAGGACGGATAAGCTAGACCGAAAAATAAGCATATATTAACAGTATTATTGAAATGTTAGTGTATATATAATAACAGCATTATAAAAAACCTCAGTGCTTTTTATACCTTCAATATTGGTGACCCAATTTTTAATCATAATTGTTATTGTGCCCTCCTCCATACAATAACAATGAAGTGAATGGTATAATAATGTACTTTGACGTAAAACTAAAATGCGACTTTTAATTATAAACCGTGCAGGTTATCTAGAGAAGTATTAAGCTTTATAAATTATTTTGTATACGATCAGTCCACCCATGAGAGTCACTAGTAATTATATAACTTTTTTTAACTTAGTATTGATAAATTAATTATTAATTACTTTGTGCAGTACTAATACATTTATTAGTGTATTATATCAGTATAAATGCGTATTTTATTTTTTATTTTGTCAGCAAGTATTTTGGTTCTCTTTCTTTTAGAAGATGTATAATGTTTTAAATAATTTTTTATTTTCACCTTTTCAATATGATTATGCTTCTCCCCCCACTCCCCACTAAGGTTATTACGCCCCCCTAGGAAAACACATCTCACAGCTTGAGAAATGCTGCTTTACACTATTTATTCTTAAAAAGGTAAATGGAGTTTGAGTCCACATAAATTAAAAAGGCAAAGAATGCAGACGTAAGGAGCATGTCTGAACAAAATCCAAATAACTTTACTCAGTAAAGATGAAAATAAAGCTAAATAAGACATTTTCTGTAAAGTGTATAAAAAAGCATCTACTAGCCTTGTACAATATTTACCGAAGGGCAAGAAAAGGAGGGAGGAGTTGAGAGAATGTCGGAGCTGTGCCTGTGTAAAATCAAATGTGTCTAACGGATGGTTGAAACAACTGTTCTTCAGGCACATTTTACACAGTATTAAAATGTTTTCTAACGAGGATCGAACTAAAACTGAATAATTTCAAAAACATTCATAAGTGAATGCGAAGAAAAGAAAAACAAAATATGAATATCATTTATTCCACAAGTTGTACCTAAATTTAAAACATTATAAATTGTATAACGTAAAATAAGCGGGTACTTAACACTTACTAACTTTCATTTCAAAATTCGGAATAATGCGACTAATTCTTGCCATTCTAAAACTAAAAAGAAAATGGTATACAAGAAGACATATTAATAAATGGTAAAACGAGAAAACATGCATTAATTATTTTTTTTTGTAATGCAGCTGCGGATTGGTATATATTTGCAATATGTTTGTATATATGTATATATATATGTGTGTATTTACATATATATTTGGAAGCGAAAAACTTATATTTTAAATAGAGGCAATTAAGACCGAATAATTAAAAAGGCTTGATCGTGATCACATCATTTATTCGAGTATGCTTCTCATACAAAGCAAAAAATACAACAGTGAGATTATTCAAATATCAAGTATTTATATATATGGATGTACCTGAAAAAACGTATTATAAAAAATACAGTAACTTGTCTAAGTGAAGGGAATAACTAGTTATATTTATGGAGATTTCATCATTTATTTAAAGAATACAAATCCCTATTAAAATAAGGTAAATGAAAACAATAAATAATCTTATATTTCTTGGAATTACCAATAAACTATCAAAATTCAAGGTCTAAAGAACCAATAATACAAATCGGGAAATTTTAATAATTTAGCAAGATAAATTGTGACAAGTTTTGTGATAAAAGTATTAGGATTTATGAATTAGACGGTTGAATAAAGGATATTCGGATTATGAATAAATGTAAATTTAAGTTATTGCATATATATATATATATATATATATATATAGTGTGTGTGTGTGTGTGTGTGATAGAGAGTATTTGGTCTGTGTGTGTGTATGTTTTATATTTCATACATTTGATTTAATCAGCATGATGCGCGACAACAGTGGTTACTAAACTTTCGAGTGTTGTGGTGAGTCGCCTTTGTATATGAGCCTGACATTTCAGACCCCAAACATTTTGAGCACACTTCCCTGAATCCCAACACAAAACTGAATGATTTAAAGCTCCCTGAATAGTCCCAAGACTATTTCTGATATGTATACATACTCTTCATAAATAAAGACCAGCCACTACAAGTTCACTTAATGGAAATTGTATACATACGTTCACATGAGATTATGTGAATATATACATTTTACATATAAATAAATTTTCAATGTCTAAGTCCTAGTATTGAAAGTTCGGTTGTATTAAAAATATTATTATAACTCTCACAGCTCTTGATTTAAAAAGAACAGGACTTCTAAATAATAATTTCTGATAATTTCTAAAATTGGAGTGGAATTATCTTCAACGCTCTCGTCAGCGCTCCCCTAAAGTGGATTTCCACAGAACCTCTTTTTAATGGATATCTACTCAATGAAATAAACATACTTATCAAGTATCTTCTCATTTTAATAGTTTAAAACTTGAAAAATCTTTATAAGTTGGAGACAATGTTTTATATTCTATTTCATGAATCAATACAATAAAGATTACCGTTGTAAATTCCAAGATATTTTTCCATTTTAAAATCTAAGCATCTGTCTCTTTTATGTAACGTCAAAAGCAATTTTTTTCATGTTCTAGCATCTTACAATACAATATTATGTTCAACGAATGATAATTCTTTACTGAGGAAATCTCAAACAAACGCAGTGATGAAACTCCAGTATACTAAACTGCTTCACTAAAGGACAAGCATGGTTCTAAAATTTTTTCGATTGCTTCTCATCTTTTAGACTTATAGTTTCGTTTTCGAAACAGTTAAAAATGCTCTTTATATCCATGTCACCCTCTCCAAGAGAGATGACTCTTATTAGAAGTTATATTGCACGAGACAAATGTGACAAAATGCACCGAAGAAGTATAACGTTATGTTTGCTTATCAGTCCAAATACTAACTGCCACGCATTATTTAGATTGCGTCTTATTCAATAATACTGAATTAAATTTATATACAGGTTCATTCCCTACCAGGCCGACAAATGTGCAGGATATGTAGTAGGAACAGAGATGACTCGGAATCATATAGTTACAAGGTCGGTGTGGGTGCAAGGTGCGACCATGAAGGTCGTAGAATTGCTGTAGTCGTGAGTTATGGTGCAAAAATGCAAAGAAAAAGAAGCGAAACAACACATTAATAGGACAGAAAACATTTTATTGAAATGTTATACTACAACACAGGTGTTCGAAATTACGAAGAGAAGTCGTCTGGAAGACTTAACAGCGGCGCTGTTTGGAATTCCTTACGTTCTCGAAGATCCCTACTTGCAGTAGTCTTGAGGTAGACAGCGCTGAACGCGCCCGGAAGGTTTCTTGAAAATAGATCCCTCTGGATCCGTTGCGATCCGTTTCCTGAAGTATTCAGAATGGATTGCATTCAAACGAAGAGCTGACTCTCCAGTTAATCCGGGAGGAGGAGTCTCTCCAGGCTTAGGAAATTATTATTTCTAAGGAAAACTGTTTATTTGTTACGCATGGCATATTGACGGTAACCACCTATATGGCAGTATTTATCGGAATTAAATATGTACTTCTTAAATATCTACCTCCTTTTGGAGTGACAAACTTTTTTCTTTTTACAGTCCAAAGTATTTGTTTTGACTGACTTTCCAGAGAGACCACTTGCATTCCAAGATATGTTCTATGAACATGCTGGATTTCCTCCTTTGAATAACTCGGTGGTTTTGATTGCTATTTGTACCACTTATTATAAGCAGAATATAGAATAAATAAGCAGAATATAGAAGAAAAAACGGGTATTTCAAATCTCCATTGAAGGAAGTTGAAACTTATCAAGAGAGGGAAAAACCTACTGAAATAATGCATATTAATCATGGTACTGAAAGTAAATTAAAGAAAATAGGTGAGCATGAAACGTTTGAGTTGGAAGGAAAGTTTTCAAATGCTACGTGAGATATCCATCAAGAAATTATGAAGCCATTAGTGTATTTATTACAGGACACACTTCATCTTGCCAAAAAGACACAAGCAAGAAAAATTTAAGCATTCCATTTGTCGGTGTTGTTCACAAATAACATTCCTGTAATGTTAGCGAAAAATGTCTGATTTTTGTCATTTATTAAAGTTAAGCACATTTAAATTTCTGGTTCAGTTTGATTGTTTTTCCAAATTATCAAAGAGAAATTAAAGAAGTCCTTAAAAGTAGATAAGTATACTTTTTCTAAAATTATTCACTGAAATAATGAGTGTTGTCGTGTACAATAAAAATAATTATAAAAAAGAATTGGGGTGACATCGTTACCCCACGCGACTGTTTATTACTCGCGCGACTATTCGATTGTGCACCTTCTCTCGGGTTAATTTTGTAGGGATCTTGTGGATTGTAATGGCACACCGTTTGGTGGTTTTACCAGGAACGTTACCCAAACAGGCGTGATCCGCATCACATGACCTATGCAAGTGCGAACAGAAAAGGACATATGTGTGGGGTCAAATGAAGAGTTTGGTGTAGGAAACACTATTCCTTCATTAGAAGATCCCATCGCTCGAAATTCAGTAGATGCCGGGAGGATACGTGACATGCCAGAATGTTTGGGAACGCAAGGAATTCCATGCAGATTCACTGTCAAGCCTTTTAGACAACTTCTGGCCGTAATTTCGAGCACCTGTTGAAGTAAAACCATTCAATAAATTGGTTTCTGTCCCAAAAATGAAAAAGTTGCTGTTTCTCTTATTTTTTTCCCCTTCTTCTTTGCACTACAACTCACTACTCTGGCATTTTCGACCCTGTATTCCTATGTGATTCCAAGTTGTCTCTGCACCCAATACACACCATGCAAGTTTTTCAGTCTGGTACGAATCTCCCTGTATATTAATGAAAAATAATAATACATGTGGATTGATTAGATTCTATCAGAACTATATAATTTTATATCCAGAAAGAAAGATAACTTCTGTACGCCTAAAAAGGTATGCACTGAACTAGTTCATCGTGCGGAATACTAGAAAAAAGTGTTAATTAAAATTCTTAAGGCGGTATGGTACCCTAAAAATCATTAAACTGTCGAAAAAATTTTTATTGGCTTAATTGATACTTCGAATCTTTATAAACATGTGTGCAAAAATTCAAAGCTTTACCTGGATTTTTTATCAAGTTATGGAGCAATATTTGATGCTGGACAGCAACTACCACGCAAACATTTCAGATTATCTGCTAGAATAGAACCTGTTAAAAATGAATTAATTATTTTTCTACTGCGCGTAAATAGGACTGACGTTATGTATGCATTAACAAATCATTTCAAAAAATAATTGTGCAAATCTGGCAAAAATTCTAGTTTGTGAATTGTTTATTGGAAGAGCAAATGGATTTGTGGTCTAGATTTAAAAGTTTTGCGTACGTTTTATGATATTATTATGAATGAAATTAAAACTTCAAAATGGATTCTCTCAAAGCACAAATACAAAATTTCATTTTGATAACTCAGATAATTAAAAATCTAATTCGCAAGAATAGAAAAACGCTTCCATTTTTATCTATTTGTTTTTGGTGATATATATATATATATTATATCCCATGTGTGTGAAATACAACACTTTTCTTATTAAAATACTTTAAGATATTTATTTAAACAAATGCACATATACAGTTCTTAGATTTTAATATATTTTACCTATAAATTGCTATTTGATTTCACTTTCATTCGTGTACAATATTTAACAGGCGAAGGCTTTTAAAATCCTGGAAATAAAAAACAAAGGCATAAACATATTTTGTACATGTTGTGCATTAGCTCTGAGCTTGGAATTAGCTCTGAAGTGTGTGTATTTATTTCTTTTTTATAATTATTAACATTAAGTTTTACGGTATATTGATCTTTCATTCGTTTATTTCTATATATTCATTATGGCAGTATACTGTTTAATTGTTCTACATCTGCTCAATTTCTTACGGTAAGCAGTTTTAAATAAGCTAATTAACATTTCATGAAAGTTTCAGACTATTGAAAGAACATTATATCATGGTATTCATGGAATGAAAACTTCAAACTCATATTTCTCCATGAATTTTTGTACACATACTATCATTCAAAACCCCAAGGCTTTTTTGATAATTGAGGTATGGGTTTGAACTTTTTTATATATGTTCTGAAATGTATGTTTTGTAAAACTGTGCATGGAATTAGCTCTAACATGTTTAGTACTTTTTCTAAAAAAAAATTCAAATTCAAAATTAGTGTCTTTTTGAGAATTTTTAGAAGTATAACTATAAAAAATTAATAAAAAAATAAAGATTAACAGCAGTAAAAATCCAATGCATAGTTTTACGTAGTACCATATAAGGTATTTGGTAAAAAAAAATTTGAAACAAAAGAGACATATTTAAAAAAGCTTTAGAAATTTAAAAAATGTTTTAAAAAGTTCAAAAAATTTAAATTTTACAAACATTTTTCAACAAATTAAAAATGTTTTGTATGGAGTTAATATTAAATAATAACCTTTTTAAAATGCAATTAAAACCAAATATCAAATATTAATAATAAAAAAATGTGAAGATGGTACCACAAATCTCCTTAAAAGAAAAAACGAATTGTCGATATATATTAACTTCACCAGTAAGAAATGAATGGCGAAATTGAAAAAAATATTTAATTCTTAAAATATATGCTTACCTTGAATAAGAAGAAATTTATTCCAGTATAATACAGAAAACTCTTTTGAACTTTATTTGCCGCAGGTTGTGTGTATGATTATAGAATTGCCAATTAATAAAGACAGATATGTTTGATATATTTTCAGAGAGAGTATCTGTGTCATTTTCTTAAAATTATAAAGTCTTATTAATTTTATAAAGAAAATATCTCACTGAATTCTCCTACTTGAAAAGTAATAAAATATAAATATATGCTATTTTTTTTACTTCTGTGCAAGCATGTCAATAATGCATTGGAAGATAAAAATTGAAAAAAAAACCTTGTAACATATAAAACACAAATAACGAGCTTATAGTAATAAAATATACTTTACATGATTTAATATAGAAATGTACATGCAAATTATATTATAAGCATATAAGCTCGTTAAAACAGTAACATTATAACGTGAATCTGCCTTTTGAGGTACATTTATCAGGCCAGAAGAGCATTTGATAAATATTTCTACTATAATTGTGGACACACACAGCATGTCCATGATAAGCACAGAAAACATTTTCTTCGGTGTATTGTCAATAGGAAAAAATCGGCCGCGGTGAATTGGTCCGAGGAAATGTTGGATGGGACTACTTTTGACCGCAAATCTGGGAATCTTCTCATGTCCATTAAAAAAGAAATTGAAGTTCCGAAACCTATTAAGGTATCCGACTATTTGCAGCAGCTTTCTTTAAATGGAGGTATGGGGAGTTTTTTGTGGATTTTAGATTTTTTTTGTACATTTTAAGAAGAAAAATATGCTAAAATTAAGAAGAGAGAAATAAATTATTATTACTAAAATGGGGAAAAATTGTTAATAATTTATAAAAAATAACATAAACGGGGCACATTCTGTACAAAATTTTATGAACAAATTTTCAATTATTTAATTCTGGTGTGTTGCCATGTTATTCAATCTTGAAATGACCCCAGGATAAGAGATATTTTATTTTTTTACAAAACCTGGAGCACTTCATCTTAGTTGTATGAAATTGCTTAAATAAACAGTAGTTATATTCACATTAGGGACTGTAAACGTTGTAATAAACAGCGATTGAAAATTCTGAAGGTTAAAACTCTTCTACTATTATACAGAACACACATAAAAATTTTAGTGAATTGTTTTTAAAAGGCTTTCAGCAATCACTGTCCCCGTTCGATCATTTTCGATAAACACATTTCGAGTAAAGGGCATTTTAAATTTAGACATCTTGCTTAAAATAATGGCATCTACTTTTACTAAAGCACTTGTAGTTCTTGTTCTAAGGAGCGGAAGATAATAAACTTGGTATTTTTTATAAAGCTAATAAAAAGGCCTATTAAATACAATCATAAAACAATTTGTTAATTTTTGGTAGAATTCACAATTTTAGCGGAGTCGGATATCTTAAAGGAATCTTATTAAGTATTGTAATATACGTATGTTTGTGTGTACACTTTCCTAATCAATGCTTATGTATTAAGGTAACCGAACACGTTCAGAGTACTTTTTAACAAAATAGCATACTAAAACATTATAAATGCTCTCTTAGGACTCAATACCAATAAATATTACTATTTAACTATCAAAATTTAAAATAAATTACCTGAATTTTACAAAAATCACAATTATAAGTGAAAGTTTAGCAATAATTTTGAAAAACTTCAAAGCAGTTAGAGAAAAAAGTAATAAACATGTATTAGTAAAAAAAAAAAAAAAAAATTAAAATAAATTAGATGCATTTATCTAGAAAATGTACTAAAATTTTAATTTTTTATTAAAATTTGAAAATTTTATAGCGGATTGAGTAAACATTATAAAAAATGTTACACTTTTTATGAGACCATTTTTTAAATAATATGCCATAACTCAAAAAGTATTCATACAATAAGAAATATTTTAGTACATTCTCTAAAAAAACATAAATATCTGGTTCAAAAAGTTTTATAGAAATACATTCGTAAAATTTTGAGTTATCAGACTTCGCCATGATAGATTTTGTGCAATTTAAATGCCCATTCTGGTAGATCAAAAACCCACTTCCGGTTTTTCTAACTTTATAAAATTGATTGTAACGTGGTATCTAGGTAGCGTAGAAACAAAACAAAATATGTTTCGTAAAGTCAAAAGATAGCTCTATTCAATAAAATAAAAAACAAAAATATCTGGTTTGACTAAATTTGGTCATTTTCAACGTGTTCGGATACCTTAAATAAAATGTAGGAAGATCAGTTTTTTTTGTCATATTCATGCATGACACATTGATTTCCCCATGAATCAACCGTATTCATCTCGGAAGCAGAAACATTAAAAAAAAATTGCCCAATGTTATTAATAAAGAAGTCTAGCCTCTTTATTGTATCTGTTCATCGAATATAATTGAAAGACGTTAGATAAAACAGTGGTCCTCTGACAAGTTATTTGCCCAACTCTGATGAAGAAAGTAGAACATGGACCTACCCTCAGGAAATGCAAGCAGTATTTAACTGTCCTTCATAGGCATTTTTTATGGATATTGCATTTTTGATGGAAAGTCTGCAAATTTGGCAGGCAATTCATTTTATTACTTCGTAATCGATAATGATTTAAGTCAGGGGATGTAGTTAAATTTCTTTATTTCACTCTTTTTTCAAGAAATGAATTTCAAAAAGTGTATTTACATTATTTTTTGTAAAGAAACAAATGGTGTAAATGCAAAGATATGGAGCAACAATTCATATTAATAGTGTTCTTTTATTCCGAATTCAGGGAACTCTTGTCTACAAAACTTTCACTGATCTTTGTGTATTAAGATTGAACATAATAAAAGTAATAATTCTAAATAACTGAATAAAATATTTAATAAAATGAACTGGCATCAACTACTGATAATTAAATGTTGCTACATACCGTTATATCTGCTGTTATACATTTTTTGGATATTTCGTTACGTCATCAAAAACAAGAAATCAATATTTTCATAAGCAAAACATTCCAGTAATGCAAATAGAACATTAAAAAAGTAATATTTTTGTTTTCCTAGCCCCAAATACAAACCATTATATTTTTCAGTAATGATTTCCCTAAATCTATCAATTATTGTTTGATATCAGATGAAAATGTAAAAATTAAAATTAAAATTCTATATATTTTATTTATGATCCATTTGAGTCTAATGTTTATTAGTTTTTAGTTATTTCCTTTATAAAGGCAAATAAAAAAGAACTGGAAGCAAAATCCTGGAAATTATTTTAAAAAAATAGGGGCTTAGTAAACAAACAACAACACACATAGCATCATAAACGCGTAATACATTGCAATACGTTCAACGGGAACACGCTTAAGGCGAAATATCGATTAACACGAAATAATAGAATAGTACCCACAAAATGTATTGCATTTTTATGCATATTTCCTCTTAACACGAAACAAAATTTGCTTAACTCGAACATATTTTTGTTCTGTGAGTGAAAAAATTGAGGAAAGCACCACCCATGCAGACGAAATTTAATTTGAGAATTGAAAGAGAGGTGGTTTTACATATTTTCTAGAAATAAGGCTAATTAGACTTTGTAATACCCTCGGAACAGACTGTGAAACGAGCCAATTTTGTTTATCAGAACTACGTTTACCCTCCACCTCTACAAACACCACGCAAAAACATCTCATCTCTCACTAGTTGGCTTTGGAGTATGGTGATGAGTTCATGGCTGTCTCAATAAAAAACAGTAAGTCCGTATCGTGTTATTTTTTCCCTTTAAAAGAATTTTTTTAGCACAATGGCAAAGAGCTCGGGGGAAGGGCGAGGCAAATTTTTATTTCGCTTAAAATGAAAATGAAACTTCCTAAGGCTATAGATCAAAGACAGAAGAATGAAACGGCAGCTTTTCATTCATCTTTCTTTTCTTTTGGTATTGTTAACTCTTCATTATCAACAATAATTAATAATAATAAATCACATTACGGAAATGATTGAACGGAGTAAGATTAAGCTAAAGCAAAATCAGATGATAACAGCCAAGTGTGTTGATTTAGATACAGATTTTCTTGTTAGGTTCAAGCAAGTGAGTAGTTCACAGAATGCTCCCATACCAAAACCTTTTTTGCTAGAAAGAAGCAATGATAACAAAATGCTTGTTGCTTTTTCTTTAAATCCAGAATGTTTGCAACACCTTAAGAAAAGAAATGGCATGACACTGAAAAATGTGTTTAATGAAGCGAATATAGTTATACCATATAATATCAAATTATTTTTCAAGAACTCTAAGAAATGTTTTGTCTTTGAAAAAGCTTTCAAATTTCTAATTACGTTACACTAAGTTTTTTCAATGTTTTTGTTTCATTTGTTACATGCTAATATGCATGAACTTTTATAAATTTTCTTGAATAATTTTTTTTTCTGCCGTATCCTTTAACAGGAAAAATTTTTAACGCGAAAAAATGTTTCAGTTTCCTCAGTTTCATGTTAAACGATTTTCACTGTATCCAAATAAGAAATAGTGTAATCTTTTCTATTCGATACTCAATATATTTCACTGAAACAAAAGTATTTTTATAACTTTATTTTTTTATTTTTCATAAATTTTTGAAAGCGTATTAATGAAATAAAAGTAATTTGTTTCTTGTTTGTCTGTATGTGTTTTTCGGAGGCTCCAAAATTGTCTCTAGTTTGTAGAACAAATAATAACCAAAACATTGTATCAAAAGAGAAACTATTTTTAGAAAGTTGTTTCCAGCTTTCAAAAGAAGCGTTATCGCAAATAGTTTATACTTCAAAAAGAAGTTTATTTACTTGAAAAATATGCTGTAACTGTTAGCTTACCTAAAAGCCTCAATACTAGAGAGAGAGTTTTCTCCTTCCTAGAAATAAAACTATTTTTTTAATGTTAAGAGGAGATATAATAACTGTCTGGAATCTGGCTTTTTTAACTGAACAATTTCCAAATTATTTTTATCAGTATATCTGGGACAAATATGTTTAAATGTTCTTCTAATGCTTTTTTAGCAAAATTAATAAATGATTTCTTTGAAATTAAAAAAAAAACAATGGGCATTTCTTAAAGTACCCCCACTTTTTTGGGAAATATATTTTTTTGATATATATGTTGATTTTTTTATATTGATATATGATCTAGCTAGATTTGATGATTATCAGTATTACTTAGGACAACTTAGCTGTTGATACATTTTAAGTAAATTTGAAAGACATTTTGCTTAACGTAATTATTAACGAATGTTTAACTGTTAATATACCTAAAAACTCGTTTAAAACTGAAAAATAGGCCGTTTCTGTATGTCGTGGAGTGTATTTATAAAAATAATATAGCAGAATATGAAAAAGTAATAAGTATGAAAAGTAGTATGAACGAATAAGTATGATACGAATAATGCAGTTTATGTTCCCTCTTCCTCCGAAATGTAGAAAATCATGAAAAATAAGCTCAGCTCTTTAGACACATATCCCAATGGAGAAATGAACAACAAATTGGAAAACATCAAACAATGTGTTGCTAAAAAAACAATGCAAAAGAAAGTAGATTATTTTTCATTAACACAATAAATGTTTTTTTCTTTCTTTCTAAATTTGAAAAATTTGTGTTAACTTTTATTAAGTCTTTTTGAATGATTTTGCTTCATTGATTTTTTTTGCACATATCTATGAAAACAAAATATACTCTAATAAACTTTATTTCGTTGAATCTGTTTTTTTTTTTTTTGGCAATACCATTTAACACAAAATTCTTTTCGCACGAAAATATATTTCAATTCTCTCAGTTTAATGTTTAACGATTTTCACTGTATAATCATCATAAGATATTCCATTTCAATGTATTGACTTGAACATTGTGTTAATATTTTTTAAGTGTTCAAAATAAAAAAAAAATCTGGAAAAACATTTCAAATATGTTTAATGAAATAAAGTGGTTAATACCCCACAAAACTGTTATGCAGGTGGTAATTTACTGTTGATTGTTGCTTATATGTCTTTATTCTTTCCTTATGTCTAATGTATAATTATGTCTTGATTATGTCTAATGTATAATCATATTCACAAAAGCTTTTAGCGGCAAACTATTGGTGTATGGATCGTCCTTGGTGATCTTGGCTGCTGCTTGGGAACAGTGATTTGAACTTAAACTTGGGTCCAGAGACAATTGCGTCACGCGTTAGACTTCTGGAATAAAAAGAAATCCTTTTTTCGAATCAGTCATTAAGCCTTTTTAACCAGATATTATGATGTTTCCAATTTGCGAGGGAAGATGTATCTGCAAGCGTTATATCCTCACATTTAGTCGTCTCTATATAACAACCACTGATCCCGAAACTATGTTTTATCACAGCAGGAACACAAATTTCCTACATCTTCAAACAGTAACAAAATGACATTTTGAGTCCTAAAAATCATTTTATACAAAATTATTTATCCTTTAAAAGTTTTCTGATTTTTAATAGTAATGGATAATGGCTGTGTGTTTCATTTCCGTGAAGTTACTATCTTTTCCTGAAAGTGTGAAGCAAAGCTTTTGTTTCACTTCTCAAATTAAGTGTACGAATAATAACTGTGATAAGTCAGGGGTGGACAATCATTGGTCATCAAAGGTTTCTTTGTTCGGCCAATCAAGAAAGTCTGAAAAAGAAATAGATAGAAAATATTTATTTTTGATAAACACATTGTAAGCAAAGTTTTTTGTATGAAGATCAGCCTGAATAAATATAAATGCGCAAGTTGGCTGACATAAACTTGCTGGCTGGGATGAGAATTTCAAAAAGTAATCCCACATTTCATTAAAAAATGTAGAAAAAAGTGATATTCATTTGTTTGATTAAACTGATTCTGAAATGGAATAGGGGTGACAAATATAGATGGTATGAAATTAGCAAAATAAGTAAATTGAAGAAAAAACTGCCATTAATTTATTTAAATTACCTTTAATGTGGTTTTATGGTACAATTTATAAATTTTCTGAGCCTCAAAGTTAACTAAAGAATGAAATCATTCTAAAAATTACTACTCCGTAAAATGACCCGAGAGTCAAAATAGTTGTCCTTCACTGATTTAAGTGGAGATATTTTATTTTGGTTTTAATTCAACTAGGATGAACCTTAAGCTGTCTTTCTAAGGATTACAAGATTTATAAATTTCATTAAGTTGTTCTTAAATATTTACTTAATATTATATACGATTCAACATAAATTGAATAGAGTAATATTTACTTAATTCATGGATTATAAAGATTTAATTGCTTATTTTTATATACTTTTTTTTCAGTGGCACATTCAAGGGGGTGTCCTGGGGGTCCGGACAACCCCCAAAGCCCTTGAGTTCTTTCGATTGATGATAATGCTATTTATATATAACGTAAAATTTAATTAAGTACTTGTAATTAACAATTAATTTTACTAATTTATGCTAATTATTAATTCAATAATTTATTTGTTACTGTTTTTTGTTAACAAAATCGACAAAATCAGACGAATCAATAGGTGTTGTCTTGAGGTATGATACGAGTTGGGGAACTTTCGAACATGGACCCCCGCCCTTGAAAATGTTTTGTGTGCGCTAGTACTTGTTTTTAACTAAATAAATGGATTTCACGTAACATAATGAACATATATATCGGGGAAAAATGCAAACATATATTATTCGTTTTAATTTGAATTTATTGAATATTTATGTATTATAATATTAAGTTAAACTTCTGTTTATTGAAAGCGTCTGATAATTCTTCGAATTGGCTTAAACATGAATTTTTTAAAATCTTTTTTCGCAAGTGGTAGTAAAATGTTAAAGGATTGTATCCCATCAAACATATGTGGATAATTCCAATTGTCATGACAGGAGCATAGGACCACTAGTACAGACCATAGATGATCTACACACAGCAGTTGATATAGCTTGACAACGTTTACTTCAGGCAACCAGCAATAGGCTAATTGAGAGATGCCTTGCCGGATTTAGGCCTGTATAGTTTGTTGAGGTAAGTATAATAGAAACTGAATAAATTGGTTTAATGATTGATTGATTTATTACTGATTTTATTTGTCTACTTTTAATCATTTGCATATTCATATCACCACTATAACTCTTGAAATTTGCGTGGAGCTGCGTGCATTATTTCTTGGTGCTGCAATTTCAATTTTGAGGAGTGTGTATTTCCGATATTAAACAATTAAACCTATAGACTTAAAATTTGTTAGGCTTGTTCTTTTCAAGGAGTAGAGATAAAAAAAAACAGGTTTTGTGCAAATCGAACCCAAACTTAGTTCTGTTGGGTTAAATAGAGATATAGATAAATGTTCCCATTTTGGAACTATTAGACCCATAGACTTGAAAATTGGTAGATATGTTCCTTTCATAATCTCGAGTTCTTGTAAGAAGAGGTTCTGACGAAATTCAAACCCCAAGGATGTTGTGATTGTTTAACCCTCTGAGTGGTTGAGTCTCTAATTGAAACTCATTCCAAAAGCGATCTACTTTTTCAAAGCTGGCGGTAGCGAAACGGTTCCTGTTTACTCTTGCAAACTGCTTCGAAAATGCACCACAGTTTTATGCTTTCCCTCCTTTAAGATACGGGAGGTCTATAAGCGCTTTTGTAGGGGACGATTTTATTGCCTTTCCGGTTTCTGTGTTGTGGGAAAGGGGAGATTTCTCATTCATAGCTGTCGCCTTGGGAGAATATTAAGTGTTTAACGTGGGATCCACATCACGGTGAACAGAAACCATCCAATTTGTTGAATCATAGTAACAAGCAAATAATTATAAAAAATAAGGATTTAAAGAAATGGCGAGTTAAAAGTTGAAAAATATTTTTAATAAGCAAAAGAAAATTAATTTTTTCTCCTATTACTTTTAAAACTTTAAAAATTTAAAAAAAAAACATTTTGATTTTGGTATTACGATGTGAACAAGACAGAAGCAATTTGTAATCATTGTTGAATATCAGACTAAGAAAACACAAGCCCATTTTCCAGTTTATTTTTCATTTTTTTTTTAAATTATGAGGTAAACAAGTAAAAGTGGTCAACTTTAAAAAAAAATTAGAATAAATGTAGTATCATTATATACCAGTGATTTCTAAAGGAGTTCATATACACCCCCAGGGGTCTATGACGACCTGTAAGAGGTCCACTCGAGTAAAAAGATAATTTGGGGGTCCATTAGGTGTAAATGATAGTGGTTCTCATTAAACCAGATCATGACGTTATTAATCTTTACAAAAAATTGATCCAGTGGGAACCAGATTTTACCAATTTAACATTTACTAAATTTAGTGAGGTTAGTTTAAAAACATAAAATGTGACTACCATACTAATTGACAATATAAATTTTATTAATATAAGGAGTATTTCAGCATTTCTTTCCACAATTAAGCTAATGAAGTATAATATTGAGCGTCACGAATTTTATGAAATTGTCAGTCTGTCAGGACATTTTAACCTACGCTTAAGATTTAAATGCCCTTACTCAGATTTTGAAACTAAGTTTGAGATTATTTTTTATAGTAATACAGCAGTAGACAATGATTTCAAATATTTACTTTGAAAAAAAAAGGGTCATATTGCAATAGGAACTGCTTAGAATAGGTCCTAATGAAGATCTTATAGAAATGGATGTCAGTAATTTTGGCTTTAAAAACACATGCCTGATATTTGTCAAAAATTATGGAATATCATGAGAAAGTTTTTAAATGTGTTTTTCCCTGTGAGAGTGAGTTTCACTAAGTTTGCCAATCTCAAAAACAAAAGAAAGAAAGGAAAAGAAAGAAAAAAGTGGGCACTTACGAAAATGGAAGGTTAGGGCTAAACCTGACACAAGATTGATATTAAATAATGAAAATTTGTTATTGGAACACCAGATTCATCCCTCTCTTTAAAAGCATTTGTTCAGTTATTTTGTTTTAATTTTAATTCCTTACATGCGCTTTTTAAGTTTTAAACGCAGAACTATTCTTCATTACAGTTATAAATTTAATTTTTTGAAAGTAGTAGCACCATCTATCAAAAATACATTTAAGTTGATAAATTTGCAAAAATTTTAATATTAGGTAGGGAGGGGTCTATCCAAAACCGGAAAAACATGGCAAGGGGTCTATGAGAAAAAAAAGTTTGAGGACCTCTGTTATATATATACGATGAAGAAGTTTGTATAATAAAACTGCACTTTCTGCATTTTATTATATTTTAAATTTAAAATAACATAAAAGAGATTTTTATGAGAGTAATTTAATACGTCAGCATTTGTGTCGAAACCACATAAAATACGTTCAATCAATTATTTTAATAAAGAAATATATCTTTCTTAAATGCGTTAAGGTATGTGACTACCCTAAAATCGTGTGTTTGGTGCAATTTTTCGAAAATTTTTTTTATGTTTTTTATATTATAGCCCATATATTTAAGATTCCAAAAATACTTTATTTTAGTTCCTACGATATTTAGAAGCAAAGTTATAGCTTAATTAGTAAACCGGAAATGGAATTTTCAAAACCGGAAATGGGTATTTAAAGAGACATAAAATGTAAACAAATAGTTTGAACTCCTTTTTCGTGACTTTTAAGCAAGATAAACATTCATTACTTATTGTAAATACAGATCAAGGTATCCTTTACTTATTTAATAATATTTTTTTCCCATCTGGCAACTGTTTTTTTTAATTCAAGCTTGTTTTATTGAATGGCAATACTATTATCGTCTATACTTTGTTTACATTGTTCATTCGAAAGCGTTCTTCTTTATTACTAATTATTTTTGATATTTTACAATTATTCATTTATTTTATTTAATTTTAACGTTTTATTTCATTGTGAATAATTTCAAAATGCCGAAAACTAGATCAAAAGTGACTAGAAAGAGAAGGTTTTATGGAAACGATTTACCAAGTCAGCACCAAACAGTAACAAGGCGTCGTCTGCAAGTGAAGCAAAATTGAGCACTAATGACAGTTTGATGTGCCTGAACCTATATTTCATGGTTCTACAGGTAATCGAATTATTGATTTCCAAGCTTTATTGGGAATTATTTCAATCCTGTGTTGTCCGGAATGCTATGCAACTGGATTGAAACTAACAGAAAGATTCCAGGGAAGGACTTTGCTCTAACTTGTGTGTGTCTTGCAGTTGTGGATTCATGACTGGCTTTACTTCTACCCGTAAAGAAAATAAAAAATTCACTCTCAATACTTTATTGGTATTTGGATTGAGATTGATTGGCAGGGGATTCACAGCTGGTAAGAAGTTGCTATGGTACTTTAAATTTGCCCTGCATTTCTAAAAACACCTTCAGAGCTCATGAACTCGAACTGCTGGAAGCAGTACAGTTTTTGTTCTGAAGAAAATATGAAAGCTGCATCAACAGAAGTGCGAAATTTTAAAAAAAAGTACAACTTGTGGTGTTTTAGTAGATGGCACATGGCAGCGGAGAGGCCATATGTCGCTTAATGGCTGCGTCTCAGCTATTTCCATTGATACTGGGAAAATTTTAGATTTGGAAGTAATGACTCAGTATTGCAAAATGTGTGAAATGAAAGGGAAATCTGCGCATGGAATGCTCAAACTATAAAGGATCCTCAGGAAATATGGAAGCTGTTGGAGCTTTCAGAATTTTTGAAAGATCATTGATAAAACGAGACTTGCAGTACACCGAGTACTATGGTGATGGGGATTCCAAGGGCTTTTTACAAGTAAAGAATATATATGGGGAAAACAGTGTCTCAAAACTCGAATGTATAGGTCATATACAAAAAAGAGTAGGCTCACGTCTAAGGAAACTAAAAAAGAACACCAAAGGACTTGGTGAAAGGGCAAACTAACTGATAAATTTATCGATAAACTACAGAACTATTACGGGATTGCCATCCGTAGCAATGTTGGATGTCTCGAAAAATGCATCTGCTGTAACAGCT
>BMAO01001751.1:0-14975 GCA_019973975.1 Trichonephila clavata | reverse complement strand
CTCGAGTACACAAGGAGTACGTGCTCGTTAAATCAGTGGGTCCGAAAGTCTTGTGGGTGATCACAGCAGAAACCACGGGTGCAGGGTTGGAGAATATTTCCCTCCCCTCCAACTTATGCCTTAAATTGTGGAGGTGGAGATAGATGGTGTCGCCATCTTAGTATAGAAGTGCAACCTGTCTCATTTCATTCCTTCCCTCTGGATCAACACGCCAACAACAACCATTCTGACCTGAAATCTGGATCTAGTTTGGTTTTTCTAATGCCATCTGATTTGTGTAAATTTCTGTCGAAGAGATTCTTCGATCATTTTTAAATGTCAAACATACCTAAAAAATATGGTTTAAAATTGTGATTTTCAGAATTTTATCCACCTTCTAGGAGTTTTTTTTAATACATTGCTGATGTTTGAAATGAAATGCCTCCGGGAGCAGTACTGAATCCAATTCTTTTTAATCTAATAATTAATTATTTAATAGATCTTATTCCTAAATCTGTTCTAGGTATAAACACTTTATTGTTTGCTGATGACATGGTGATAAGTGCTACAGGATCTGACTTTTCTAGCTTGGAAGTTGTGCTTCAACGGGCTTTACATGTTTTTTACATTTGGTCTTACGAGAACAATGTGTCCGTTAATATTGATAAGCCCACCTTTCAATTGTTTCCTCTCAGTACTAAACGCCATGACAACCAACTTTATAATAATAAAAAATTTTATCTCGGACATTTGACACTCTTTCCTTAGGCTTTTATTTATACCCTAAATTAACATTGAAGAAACATATCCATTCAACTGTTGGCTGAAGTTACTAAAAATCTAACCTGTTAAAGCGTTTGTCACTTGGGGCTCAACTCAAGATGTTTTGTGTTCATCCTATAAGTGTTATGTCTAACCTGATGTTGAATATAGAAATGAGGCTTTAATAACTGCCTCGGATTCTGTTAGAAATACTTAATCTTTTTCAAAACAGAATGTTGCCTGTCTTTTCACTGATAATCACTGCTTAATCACTGGTGGGGCCAAGTAAACCTCTATAGCTGCAATGGAACTCCAGACAGATTTGGACCTTTGAGTGAATGGAGCCAAAGAAGTACACTAGACCTATTTGAAAAGATCTTGAGAAGAGGAAAGAAATTCCTGAATTATTATAGACCCACAAGTAAGAGATTAAAAACCCACAAGTCTTTCCTTTCAGCTGTTCGTGATCTTTATGGCACTTACGATATTCTTACACCCAACCGCCAAGTTTTCCCACAGGAGCTTAACCCTATTATGAGCCAAGTGACGTTGGAGAGCCTCATGGATCTTGTTTGGAATGTTGGCAAACAATTTTCTATGCAAGTGATTTAAAAAGTGCTGCTCTTGCTACTATACATTGCAGATATTTTCCTGATAAATGGTTCCATGTATACATAGATGGTTCAGAAGATGCTATTAAAAATGCTGGTGCTGGAGCCTATTCAAGTGCTTTAAGTATTATCCTGTTGGGAAGTATTGTGACAATTCTGGTGGTGAGATTGTGGCAATTTCATTTGCGATCGATAAATTTAAAAGCTGATCTGAACATGATATTGTGTTTTTTATCAATTCTCAAGCTGTCATTTTGTCTCTAACAAATTCAAAGTATAATGAAAACGCACTAGTTCATTCCTGTAGAATGAAGTTAATTGAACTTCAGAAGTTTAAAAAAAGAGTGGATTGCTAGCCATTTTGACATTTCTCGAAATGTGCAGGCGGATAGGCTTGCTAAAGCGGTATCTCTCATGTCCCAACCTGACTCTCCTTTGCCTCTGCTAGCATCAAAAAAATTATTTACAATAAGTTTAAAACTAATAGAACCTCTTTGTATAGCGATGCAGCTGTGAGTAAAAGGTGGAATGTATTGCTCAACAAAAGTTGTAGAGTACCTAGTTTTTCCTGCCTCGATATGTTGGAGTTGCTTGCTTTTCGTTTACTTTCGTAGAAGCATTTACATCACGTTGGAGTCAAGGATTTGGCTGGTTGCCCTCAGTGCCACCAGGGTCATATGAATGGAGACCATCTCTGGGACTGTCCTATTGCTTTAAAGTTTCTTGAAAACAGCTCTGTGGACTCTAATTTTAATTCTTTTTATGCTTCGCCAACACTTTATTTGGCTACTCGTCAACTAAAGGCAAAGATGCCGAAGATGGGTGTAGAATTAAAAAAAAAAATTTGTTTTCAATAATAAAACGCATAGTAACAAAATACCCTTGATTTACAAGTACACATATAATGTAAGAATTATAATTATTAGTACTAGTTTTTTTTCTGCAAAAACGTCAAATCACTAAATGGGCAATATCCTTCCTATTTCATGTTACGCAACACAAGTATTGCAAAAAAAAAAAAAACTGTTAAAAAGTGAATTTACATTAGTTAAAATAGAATGCTTCACGTTCTTACAAAAACAAGCAATGGTGTGAAAAATGTGTCATTGTATTTATATATCTTTCAGGATGGGATGATATCGGATACAACTTCCTTATTGGAGGAGATGGTCGAGTGTACATGGGACGAGGTTGGGATAGAGTGGGAGCTCACACATATGCATTCAATCGCATTGCTGTAGCGTTTTCTTTGATGGGTGATTTCTCTCACAAGCTCCCTTCAGAGTTGATGTTAAATGCAACAAAGAGTCTCATCGAATGTGCTAAGAATGAAGTAAGTAGGCAAACAATTTATTGATGTATTAAATTTTTTTAGCAAAATATAAAACAAAGAAAAATCGCTGTTCTTGAGAAATGCAACAAAAATTTTCAATAAATTACCTGATGTCAGGAACATACAATTTTATCTAAATTTAATTAAATAGTTTGACATGTTGTTGAAATCTCAGATATATTAATAACCATAATCATAGAATAATCTCAAGTCCCTTATTATACATGGGGACTGATGTGTTTCAAAAAGTTGTTCAAGAGTTTGTATCTCTTTTTTGGGACATGAACAGATCTTAACTTCCACTTTATCCTTAGTTAAAAATTTGAGCTCTTATTTGATTTAACGCAACAGTATCTCTCACCATTGTCTCGATCAACTAGTTTTTCGTTAAATTCACTCAAACTTTCAACAAAACTCAACCCTCTACTAATGTCTACCATAGATCTATAACCGTACATATTTATTTCTTGGGCAATTCTTGGCATCTATTTTTGTCGACTCAAAAATCTGATTTAACAAATAAAAAAATGCAATAAACTTCATAATTATTAACCACAATCAGATATGTTGTTGACAGCAGAACTGATAAGAAGGGAATGCTATCCTTTACATCTACGACATTCAGAAAGCTTAGAATAACTTTTTATTCTTTTCTCTCAAGTACTTGATGGAGGAAATTTTTCATTTATCATAGGAGTCTGAAACCATTAATTAAGCATCCATGGATGTAGTCCTTGGACTGGCGTATCATTTTATTTTGTTCATGTTTAATTTATGTAGTTGTTGTTTCTTATCCCAGATAGTGTAGCTGAGCTACACCATCTCCATAAAACCAAAAATCTCCAAAAAATCCAGAAACAAGATAGGATTTCCTAAAACCTCGTCGTATGAAAAACTCAACCAATCCAGAATATGACTGCGAAGAGGCCTGATCAGCCTCACACTTAGGGCATTCTGGGAAGACTTTCCGGCCCTGTTGAAAAGTCAGAGACTTGATGTGTCCACTAAAAAAGCGCAACACAGCCGTCTGCTGATACCTAGGAATATTAAGTTGGTATCCCAACGAGGTTTTTTCACAAAATACCAAGGGTGAGCAGGGGGTATTCTCCAAATTGTATTCAACTTTAATCTTTAATAGAGGAGAGTTCAGCAAAAGTTATACAAGTGTCACCCATCAAAGTGTCAGCAGTGGCAGACTTGGCCAAACTATCGCTATTCCGTTACATTCAATCAATATGGGAGGGGACATTGAAAGTATATGCAGTGTCTAGAAGAAAGCGACCACCAACATCCAGAACATTTAGGCTTGTCATATCCCTACAGTTGTCAACGAGAAAGATGGCTTTATAGAAGCACGGCTGTCAGTTAAAATCCAAATGTCTGAAGACAAGTCAGAACAGTGTAATAAATTGCAATAAGTTCAGATCTAAAAACAGACAGTAGCTGATATTCCTATCTTGATGTCAAATGTACTATCAGGTGTTTCAATGTGCCGCGCTTCCAGAAATGCACCGTCGCCATGCTCATCAGTATAGATTTTTAATCCGTATGAGGATTCATCAATTGTTCTAGAGCAACCTGTCTAGTAAATTCTGATATATCAGACCTTTTACACCCCTGCTCATTACGTTTAATTTATAATATATAAATAGGTGATTAAGGATCTTGATTGAATAGTTGCTTTTTGATATTTTGCACTTCTTTGTAATATTTTTAACCATATGTCATATGTATAAAGTGGTGCACCATTTGAAGAAACTACATGGTTCAATATTACCATACATTTAGACTGTGTTAAATGTACCTTTAGACCAGGGGTGGCCAACCCAAATGACCTTGAGGGCCAATTCAGAAAAACCTTACAATCCCGTGTGCCGCATATAAACATATGTCTATATATATACTAGATTTGAACCCATTACACACATTCATCGAATTAAAACGGAGGCAACATGATACAATATTAACAATTATGGAAATTTTGTTTGTTACAGAACATTATACTAAAAACAAAAGTATTTCTCAAAATATTCTCATTTTTTATAGTTGTTTTGAATCTCTAGGGCCACAAAATTATTCAAATCGGTCTCCGGCTTGGCCACTCCTGTTTTAAACAACAAAAATTGCTTAATATTTAGAATCTTTGATCTCTAGGATCAGTGATTGTGTATCGGAGAAAGAGTTAGAATAAAAAAATATAACTTTAAAAAGATAAATAAAATAATAGTTAATTTTAAAATTATTAGCAGCATGGGAAGACAAACCGAAGCTCTTTGTATAGATAGTTGTGGCTCTTCTAACTTTATGTATTATGAAAGGAAAATATAATTATATCTAAAAAAATTGTTTACCTATCTCTCTTTTTATTTTATTTTTTATTTTTAATTATCTATTGAAAATATTTACTTATATTTATACATTTATTTAAACATTTGATTGATTTAAAACCGATCTGTATCAAACCTGTTTTTAAATATCGGTATTAGTTCCAAATATTAAATTGTTTCCCATTAACTAAGTTTGTTGAGAATCAGTGAAACATTACAACTATTTTTAAAACAGTAAAAGTTTTAATTTATTTGTAAAAATATCACCATGGGAGTGAGTGAATGAATATTAACGTCGCACTGTTTAGCCACACGAAGGCTTTTGGCGTCATAATTTTGAACTAATGTCAAGTGACGAGAACGACATCTGATCTGTAACCGCCTTCTTCTAACTACCATACCACACCAACGGGAGGACGTTTGAGGTCTCGACAGATTTAACGTGCATCGCTTCCCTACACGGCAGGTCTTTAGGGGTACTGGGCTCGAACTCATGACATACCAGCCACGATCCGATACCTTAACCACTAGGCTACCGTGGCCACATATCACTCTGGGAAGGCATTCTCGAAGTGATTTCCTGCAATGTTTTTTTATTTGCATACACAAGTTCAAGAGCATTCATGAACGGACAGGAGTTACACTTAAGGTATCCGACTGGTTGCGATAACTTTAAAAAAAAAAAAATAATAGAACGATATATTTTTTTTTTGTTTTTTTTTTTTTTAGATTTTTTTGGTACATTTTAAGAAAAATATGCTAAAATTAAGAAGAGAAAAAGAAATTATTACAACTAAAATGTAAAAATGGTTAAAAATTTACAAAAAATAACATAAACGTGGCCCATTCTGTACCAAAGGCTTATAAACAAATTTTCAATTCTGATGTGTTGCTATGTTATTCATTGTCGAAATGACCTTTTAATTTTTACAAAAACTGAAGCACTTTATCTCAGTTATTATATGAAATTTCTTAAAAAAATAGTGATTATATTCACATAAGAGACTGTATATTTTTTAATAAAACAGTGATTGATAAATCTGAAGGTTAAAACACTTCTACTATCATACAGAACATACACAAAAAATTTCAATTAATTATTTTCAAAACTTTTTGAGGAATCGCTGCCCCCGTTTGAGCATTTCAAAAAAAAAAAAAAAAAAATTTCGAGTAAAACACGTTTTAAAGTATGACATCTCGCTTAAAGTAATGGCACACATCTTCTTTTACTAAAACACTTGTAGTTTTTGTTCTAGTGAACGGAAAATGATAAACTTGGTATTTTTATAAAGCTAATAAGATGGCCTATAAAATCAAATCATAAGAAAATCTGTCAATTTTTGGCAAAATTCACAATTTTAGGGTAATCGGATACCTTAAACCTCCAACAGAATTGACAAAACTGCTTTCCGTATTTTATGGCGGGCTTAGCAGTTAATAGAAGGAGTGTTGAAATGACTTTTATTATAAGAAAGTTTCAAAGTTATTTGAATAATCCCAGAGTAAACATCAAGTTCTAGAATAAAATGTTAACTGTATTATTAGTAAAGAAATTTATCACGAAACTTGGACAGTTTAATTACAACATTGTATTTTGACAATGGCTGTTTCTGCATTGAGGAAATCAAAAATATCATCAGAAGTATTTATTTTTTGAAAGAATGAAAGATATTACACTTTGTGTGAAGCTTCATTTACATATGACCAAAAAATACTGATTGGAGCACGACAGACTTCATCATAACCGCAACAGGAGGCCCCCTCTTGTACAAGGGTATGCATATAAATAGTTCTTTGATAAATTAATGTTATCTTGCTTTATTTACAACTTAGCTCTTCGCTCTTTAAAGTTTGCCGACCCCTAGTCTGTAGGTGGCGTGGCTACAGCGGGCGTGGTTTGAGCGGACACTTTGAAACTCATCGTGGTTTGAGCGGACACATTTTCCCCCATCTTAGAACAGATTCTATTATCAAATTACAAGGATAATAAATACATTTTTGCCAATCAATTTTAATTATTTGTATTAAATTAAGAAATTATAGTGTGAATACGTTTTAAACATAGCGAAATGTAATAAAAATAAAAACTTTCAAGAAATATTTAAAATTAATCGTAAGTAATAATATAATGAAGGGTATGAACGAATTTCAGGAATTTTGTGTAAAACTGTACTTTAGAGTCAAATAAATATTAGAACAGGTGCAATTACCATAAAATTAATTAGTTTCATTAATGTAAGTAAAAATAAATACTAGAAGTAAAATACAAGATACAAGTAAATAAAAGAAAAATAAATACAAGTAAATAAATACTTACTAACCTTTATAAAAAAGGCATAAATATCATTCAACATTGGATTTAGTTCAACCTAGTGACAAAACTTAAAGATGTTAGACATTTTTCTAAATTGTTTGATGTTTCGAATTCTTTCGAATTCGACCTTTTGTGTTTCTTCTTTTAGTATTTTAATTAATAAGTGTCTTTTAATTTGAAATCCAGAGAATTAGGGGAGGCTGAGATAAAAAGGGGGGGGGAAGCAAATGCATATTTGGATCAAAGCATTGAAAACATCCTAAAAGAAAAAATGTGTCCGCTCTAACCACGATAAGTTTCAAAGTGTCCGATCAAACCACTTCCGCTGTAACCACGCATGCAGTCTGCATCATATATAAATGGGAAATCATTTTAAAACTCAGAGATCTTATTAGATCATTCATAACAAGAAACCATACTATTCCATTAATGATTTAATAAAAGTTACTTTTAAAAAAAAAATTCAATTTAAAATCACTCAAAAGGACAGTAATATCTGGAGCTTACGCGATAGGTGGAACTGAGTGATAACCGCGTAAGATGAATTCGCATAATTCGGGTATAGTTTCGCATATCAATACATATAAATTATTTTTAGTTGGGCCCGGAGACGAAAGAAAATAATGATGTAGGGAAAAAAAGTGTTTAATAAAATCTTAATCAGCACAAATATCAAATCGCAAACAGGAGTTATTTTGATGAAGAAGGTTTCATAGAATCTAACAAAGTAGTCTACCTGGTCTAAGATTTTTTTTTTTCCTCTCTCAAAGTTTCCTCGTAGAGAGCATGCAAATATATATATATATATATATATATATTGTATTCCTTGTTTTGTTGAACAAATAAACTGTTAGTTAAAATCTATATTTTCTGAAATTTGTAACCCTTTTTCAAGCAAACTGGGGCCTTTTGTCGAATTCACAACCGTCATTTGATCCTCTAATTCAGAGGTTTTCAAACTTTTTTGTCTCATAGACTGCTTACCATGTTTTTCAGTTTGGGGTAGACCCCTGTTTACCTAATATTGAATTTTTGCAAATTTATAAACTTAAATGTCATTCTGACGGCTGGTATAGAGATATTTACTTTAAAAGACTCAAATTTTTAACTGTAGTGTTTAAAACTTAAGAAAAATATGTTATTTAATTTTAAAATTAAAATTCAATAAAAAAAAAAAAATAATTGTGCCACGAACAAGTACTTTTAAAAGGAGGAAGGAATCTGTTGCTTGAATGACAAATCTTCAACATTTGGCGTCAATTTTGTCAGGTTTAACCCTAAATCTCCTAGGTTAGTCTCTTTTTTTGTTTTGGATATTGGCAACTGGCGCTGAAACTCTTTCTCACCAGGAGAAGCAACTAAAAACTTTCTTACGATATTCCATAAATCGAGATAAATAACAAGTCTTTTTAAATCAAAAAATGGCTAACATGCATTTCTAAACTTTACTTTAAGATCTTCGCTAGTGCCTATTCCGATCACTTCCTCTTGAAACACGACATTTATTTTTTCAATCTGACCATATGAGCTCAATGCCATTTCAATCTGACCATATGAGCCCAATGCCATTTCAATCTGACCATATGAGCTCAATGCCATTTCAATCTGACCATATGAGCTCAATGCCATTTCAATCTGACCATATGAGCTCAATGCCATTTCAATCTGACCATATGAGATATTACCATAGTCAAAGCGTTCTAGGACTTAGTTCCAGAATCTTAATAAAGTTGATTTAAATGTTAGACGTAGGTTAAAAAGTGTTGGTCTGCGGTCAGTTGAGAAACTAGGAAGAAAAAAAAAATTCCCGACTTCCATAATATTATACTTTTCAGCTTACTTCTCGCAAAAGATGCTAAAATGATGGTCCTTGTTTTAATAACATTTATGCAGTTGCCTTGTAACAGCAAATGAACGTCATTAAATTTAGTAAATAAATCTATTGAATGGGTAAAATCCGGTTTCCACTTGATTACATTTTTTTAAAAAATTAATATCACGATCTGGTTTAATGAGAGCCACTATTGTAGACCCCCAGTTATACCGCATGGACCCCCAAATTATATTTTCGCTTACGTGGAACCCTCCCAGGTCGTCATAGACCCCTGGGGGTCTATATAAACCACCATGAGAATCACTGCTCTAATTGAACTGGGTGTAAAGACTCAAGTTACTCAATGCCTTGCTCATGCTCCAGCAATGGGAAAAAAGGAGTCGACGAGATTTGAAAATCCTGTAACTCCAGATTCGCTTAGCTCGAGGTATTGCTGTATTTCAATTTTTAACAATATGCTTGCAGAAACATCTTTCAAACAAGTCATTTAATATACTCTCCTATTGGCAACTATAATTCTATTGCAAGCATACAAAGTACGTAAGTAGACAATAGTTGCAAATGACAAATGTAACTGGAAATGTAAGGATTTAAAAAAAGAAACTAAAATCTTTTTTTTAAATATAAAATATATAATTTAGCATCATTTTAAATGCATCCAGGCTACGTATGTGCCTTAGGACTGCAAATTTCTGGTCTACAAGAGGGATAGGCAACGTTGCTTGCCATTGGAAGAAATGAAGTCCAACTGAGTGTAGCAACTGAGTGTCCACCTGAAGTAATAGTTTCAATATTTCTATAATCATATAAAATCCTTAATTTGCAATAATGGTGGTTAAGGTATCCGACTATCGCAAAATTGTGAATTTTGCCAAAAATTGACAATTTTTTATGATTTTATTTTATAGACCATCTTATTAGCTTTATAAAAATACAAAGTTCATTATTTCCCGTTTACTGGAACAAAAACTACAAATGTTTTAGTAAAAGTAGATGCCATTGCTTAAAGCAAAATATATGTCATACTTTAAAACGCGTCTTACTCGAAAAGTGTTTTTTTTTAAATGCTCAAACGGGGCCAGCGATTGCTAAAAAAAGTTTTGAAAATAATTAACTGAAATTTTGTGTGTACGTTCTGTATAATAGTAGAAGTGTTTTAACACTTTCAGATTTATCAATCACTGTTTCATTACAAAATTTAGAGTCCTTTATGTGAAAAATCACTGCTTTTTTAAGCAATTTCATATAATAACTAAGATAAAGGGCTCCAATTTTTGTAAAAATTAAAATATCTCTTTATCTTGAAGGTCATTTCACAAATGAATAACCTACCAACACATCATAATTGAAAATTTGTTTATTAATTTTTGTTACAGAATGGGCCCCGTTTAGGTTATTTTTTGAAAATGTTGACCTATTTTTTCCCATTTTATTAATAATAATTTCTTTTTTCTTTTCTTAATTTTAGTATATTTTTCTTAAAATGAACTAAACAAATCTAATAACCTAAAAAAATCCCCATATCTCCATTTTTAAAAAAAAAGGTTGTTGCAAGTAGTCGGATACCTTAATGGTCAAGACCAAAAATCATTTCCATGAATAAACAAGTCAAGTAAGGGATTAAAGATCTGATTCAAACAAACAGTGTAGTGAAATTTAATAGATTCCCTCCCTTCCTCAGTGGCTTGAGAGCCCAGGGTGAGCCTTGGCTTTCTCGATAGGCCTTTTCCAGGCCATCCTTCTTCCTGTTAATGTTCTCCAATTTTTAGTTTTCAGAACTAGGAGATCTTTTTCTAGGCCATCAATCCATCTTAGATTTGGCCTGCCAATTGGTTGGGCATTGAAGACTTTTTTAGTGGTGTGGTCTTCATCCATCCTCACAACGTGTGGCCTAACCATTTAATTCAGGGGTGGGCAGACTTTTCCAGGATGCGGGCTACTTCTAATATTTTCAAGGTGTTGCGGTCCACCTATTGTTAGTGGCGTACACAAAGGTGGGGGAGGGGTCCACGGGTCCGGACCCTCCCTCATAGCCCTTGATTTTTTTTCTGATTCATTATAATCCCATGTATATAGAACGTAAAATGTAATTAATTATTTGTAATGAGCAATTTTTTGTTAATTAATGTTAATTATTTATTCAGTAATATATTTTTTGCTGTGTTTTGTCCCCGACAATCAAAAAATAAAAAAATTGTTTGGCTGGTATTGGGGTATGATACGAGAACTGTAGACCTTCGACCCCGTCCCTACGAGAAAAATTCTTGTGTGCGTCACTGCCCAATGTCGTAGGTATGGGGAAGTAAGGAAAAAGTTATTATTGTAACTTAATAATAAATATGGAATATATGTACTTATATATAGCTACAAAACAAAAATAAAAAACAACACTTTCAAAACCTTGTTTAAAGCAAAACGCAAGATACAAACTTATTAATAATAGCAACAAATATAATTATATCAAATGATGCATTTATTATGAAACAATTCAAAATGCATTAAAAATAAAACATTTTCAACTAACGTTAGTTTGCATTGTTATAGTCAGTAGAAGACTTATTTTCTGCGTATTGTCAGCCAGTCTTGAATTTTCCCCACATAATTACTGAATGCTAAAATCTTCAGACGGTCACCCAAAAATGTCTTAGCGGTCCACCGGTTGATCGCGATCGACGTAATGCCCTCCTCGGATTTAATTCGTTGTATTTTGATGAAGTTAACGATGTCAGATTCTTTATATCAGTGATAGAGCTCCAAATTTGATCTTCACCATGTTCAAAAATAAATCTTAAAATTTTCCTTTCGTACATACTTATGTTCTCATCTGTTCCAGACATGCACCAAGTTTATCATGCATAAGTTAAATCTTAAAATACTTTTATACGATAGAACCTTTTTTCTTTAAATTAAGATTGTTGCAGTTAAATTGAACTGGCTTTGAATTTTTCAAATGGAATGGTACAGGAGTTCCGAAAGTGAGATACCAGCTGTAGTGTTTAAATTTAATTTGATCTCAGTTAAAAAGGCTGTGATCTACCTCCAACTGATTTCACACAATTTTAATTTGATGTTAATTAAAATTAACCAACTAATAATCAAATTGAATACTTTAATTATTACATTGATATATCTTATTAAATGTATTTTTTAATAAATCGCATTTTTTCGTAGAAGTTCCAAAAATTAGAGATGTGTATGTAATCAATGCCTCGAATTTGGTTCATTAAATTACGAGAAATTACAAAAAATGTGAAATAGTCTATATAATATCACATGCGTTTTAATAAGGAATTTATAACAATGATGTGGATAAGGAAATCGAATCATGTTCAGATAAATTAAAATAAGTCCAAAAGTATAATAATAACTTAAGATAGAGTTAAATGTGTTAGAAGTAGCAAACTTTGAGAATACATATCTCGCTTATATATGATCTTACAGAGTTATAACTATGAAAATGTATATATAACAATAATTAAAAGAATTATTCTGATGTGGTTAAATTTTCCAAAAAGCCTGACTTAAAATTGCATATATCTTATACATGACAGATATATTGTTTTCTGATAGTATAATAATTCTTTCCATCTTTAAATTCAAGTAGAATTTAAGAAATCGCAACAGTATTATTGTGAATGTAACAAAATGTTTTATTAAAAAAAAAATAGCATTAAACTCAAAAAGCAATACGAACGGATTCAATAGAATTACTAAGTCGGGAAAAAATGAAAACACATCTCAACAACAATAAAAAGATGTTGTACAAAAACCAAATTCTTTCAGAAGACCTTCTAGACCCTCGAAGCTATAAATCTGTTTGAATGATTACACCTAAACTACAGTTTAACTGGTTTAATCTGCAGTTTGGATGAACAATTTTTACCATGCTTAAAATCAAATGTAGTCATATATATATATATATGTAATGACTTCTTCTAACTCTTTAACTTTACTCCGTTAAATTATTTCCTAATTCTTTGGCACAAGGCTGTTATAATATTAATCTTAATCTAATTGCTCGCGCGCATTTGCATCCAATCACGGCTCCTGTTACAAAAGAGTCGTACGTCCTTCACCGCCAGTATAAAAAGCTCGAAGCCGTCGGTTGCTCTCTCTTTCTGTGCTTTGTCCATTCGCCAACAAATGTGCTTGTCCCTGCTGTTTTCGCTTATGTGCTTTTTGTGTTGTTAGAAATAGTTTTTGTGCGAATTGTTGCAATGTCCTGTTCAAGAAACTAATAAAAGTTTACAAATATCAAGTCTTCTCTACTATGCCACGACTACAACATAATGAAGTATTTAATAAGTAAGCAAAATTCCTAGCAACTCAAGGCATCTCATATAAATATATATATATATGCAGTCAAACCTCTACTAAACGAAGTCGCTAAATTCCGAAAAAAAATTCTTTATATGGAAAATTTGTTATAAATAGAGATTTCTCTTTAAATATACTTTAGACAGCGCATGAAACATACTTCAAATTCATAATACTATTTATTATTTCAAAAAGATTAAATATGCACACGTTTTTGAAACTTAATATGTATTTATTTTATATATTTTACCCATCAAAGAGAAACAAGGAAAACAAGAAATTATCCAGGGATATACTGTATTTTCAACTTTAAAATAAAAGGCTTTTTATTAAAATTAATTAATTTTTGAACGACATTTTCTAATTTTAAGCTTACAAGTAATTTTAAATGTACATTATTTTATAACCAGCTATTTTAAGCATACACTATCACATGCATCCTTAAATTTAATTACTGATAAAATATGTTGATTTTTTTGTGTGTTTTGTTTGAAAAATTCCGGAAATTGCATTGCTTTCCATGAGTTGGGCACCTGATAAAAATCAGTTCAAGGCCATTGATCACCCTAAAATGTGCTAAAAGAGAGAATAATTTGAAAAATGTCCTGAAATATTTTAAAAGTAGGAGGGGAAAAATCGAATCACAAGAGAAAAAATTCATTACATAAAAAATGCACTTCACTGTAAGGAGGTTGTTTTACGAAGAAAATAGTAAAATATTCTTGATTCTAGGAAAAAGTTGGTAAAATAGAGGTTTGTTATATGGACAATTGATTATGTATATATATATACAACCCGATCCCAAACATGGATACCCTGCTAATTTTATTTACAATTATATTTCTATCAGTTCTCAATGTAATGACACCATGGAAAGACAATAGCATTTTTATTAGTTATGCAGTTAATCGATAGATGGCACCACATGCTAATAAATTATTAATTGTATATTTCACTTAAAATTAATTGTACATGTCTGGATTGTACTTTTATTTTCTATACATTTTAAAACAACATTTAGAGTTTTTTAATGTATATATAAAGAAATGTTAATTTATTATAACTTACTAATTTTATGCGTTACTGATATACTCCTTTCTTTCGCGCTGGTAAAATGGTTATTGCTATACTCACGTGGTAAGTTTTTTCATCTAATTGTTTTTAGAATTGATTTTAACATATGCTAGTAATTATTATAGGCTATAATTTTATCGTTTTATATTAATAGATTGTTGTTTTATTTGTAATAGCTAAACTTCTCTTGACATTTCTTACTTTCCCTATGGCCCCAAAGTATTGGAAAATCCAGGTGAAGGTTGGCTAGCCGCAAAAGTTTGTTTAAAAATGAAATCCTCGTTCCTAAGGTCAAGAGTTTGCTGTAGCACTACTGTGGCTAATACTTTTTACTATCTTTACTAATTCTCGTAGGTTTATAACTATTTTGTGTATATTTATAAATTATATATATATATAAATTACAAAAGAATTTTATCATTGT
>BMAO01001750.1:0-31107 GCA_019973975.1 Trichonephila clavata | reverse complement strand
CTGACGCTAGGAATGTGATGTGAATGGTTAATCATTGATTGTTAATCGTGAAATCTAAGAGTAAGAGAAGATGAACTGCGACTGCCAGTTCGCGCGCCCTGAAATTGATATTCGTCGTAGAATCCACCAGGAGTTGTGGAAGTAAATATCATTGGAGCTGACCGAGCTATCAAGGCCCGAGAAGGATCGTCACTAGGAGCTCCGACTGAAGCTAACTGGTTTTCAATAATTTTATATGTTCACATTAAGTGTTAGAATTTCAGATTGCTACCAGAGTTAAAGTACCCAACTACTCTAAAATTGTGAATTTCGCCAAAAATTCTCAAATTTTTATGCATTTTTTTATAGGCCATCTTATTAGCTTTATAAAAAATACCAAGTTTATTATTTTCCGTTCACTAGAATAAAAACTACAACTATTTTAGTAAAAGCAGATGCATTATTAAGCAAGATGCCATACTTTAAAACGCGTTTTACTCGAAATGTGATTTTTTTAAATACTCAAACGGGCCAGCGATTGCTAAAAAGTTTTGAAAATAATTAAATGAAATTTTTGTGTAAGTTCTGTATAACAGAAGAAGTGTTTTAACCTTCGGATTTATCAATCACCGTTTTATTACAAAATTTACAGCCCTATATGTGAATATAATCACTGATATTTTATTAAGCAATTTCATATAATAACTGAGATAAAGTGCTCTAGTTTTATAAAAATTAAACATCTCTTATCCTGAAGGTCATTTTAAAATGAATAACATAGCAACACATCAGAATTGAAAAATTGAAAATTTGTTCATAAATTTTTGGTACAGAATATGGGCTCCGTTATGTTACTTTTTCTAACTTTTACCAAATTTTTTTCTCATTTTCGTAATAATAATTTCTTTTTCTCTTCTTAATGTTCGCATATTTTTCTAAAATTACTAAACAAATCTAAAAACTACAAAAAAATTCCCATATCTCCATTTTTTTTTTTAAAATAAAAGTTGTCACGCGCAAGTAGTCGGATACCCTATAAAGTATAAAGTTGTATAATAGTTGTATAATAAAGTTGGACAGAATAAAGTAGCTATTTTTAAGATCATGTCGATTTCCTCTTCGAACCCTCTTTCCCCCGTGACCCTCAGCTACGAAAGGGTCTTCAGGGGCACTAGGCTCGAATTCATGACACTTTGGCCAGAAATCCGTGACCATGACCACTAGGTGGCCACTAGTATCATTCCAAAAGAAAGGAATGGACCGATGCGTTTCTTTTGGAATCCGAATATACGTTCCTGAGGCGGTCACAAAAACAAACAAATGTATATATCCCGTCGAATATAGAGGAGCAACGGGCTGGAGTGAAATTCATTCACAAAACTGCGTGACTGCTTCACCCGAATGAGAATAACCCATGACGTAGAGGAGAAGAGACAATGGAATTCGATACCCACGTGAGATGTCATTCCAGTGAAAAAAAACTATGCACTAGTCCAAACGATTTAAAAAGAGAACCATTCGGGAAAAAAAAGCGTTAAAAAAAGAGAGAGCAAAAGTAACAAAAAAATCAACGCAAACAGGGCGGAAAAAAAGAAATTTTCGAATCATTCCTCTTCCACATTCTCTTTACTATGCTTAGCCTTAGTCGGAACAGACGTCTTGGAATGTTAGTAACGTGGTGTGGAGGCTTTTTGTTTGCTTTTATGTTCTTTTCCAGCAGATTTCATTCTCTTTTTCCTTTGAAAATTCTTTTTTTTTTTTGCTTATTTGTTTACGGAGACACATGAGTATTCTTGCCTTCTACAATTTGTTGGAGGGAAAGAATTCTTAAGCGTTAGTGGAAAAACTAGAGCTCATGAAAGCACCAGGACTAAAACTGCACACCTTTGTAAAGTAGGAGTTAACTTCATGTCCATTGTACTACATTTGTATATTTAGGCTTGACAGGGGCTCTAAAAATCGCCTAATATATGAAGGCGTATTTTATAAGTATGGTTAAAACGTGCAGTAATATCTAGTTATAAATTGACAAAAAGCTTAAATTTTTTATAGTACTTGATTAAGTAGAGATGTGTATAACGAATAAATTACAAAAAATAAACTGTATATTCATGATTATTCAAGAAACACTAATAAAAACAGACAATGATTTCATCTGCATATCTGAAAACATAGCGGATACCTGCACGTATACCGATCTAACTAATCTCTTGGGTTTCCCAGAAATACTTTCCCTTAACTAATCTCTGGGGTTTTGATGACCTAGAATAGGATCTCCTAGTTTTAAGAACTAAGAATTAGAGAACACTAGCAGGAAAGAGTCTAGCCTGGAAAAGGCTTCTTGAGAAGGCCAAGACCCACCATGGGCTGTTGAGTCACTGTAGAAGGAAAGAATCTCTGGGGTTCCCTTAGGCCATTGCTTGATTTTGAGAACCATCCTCGTAAGGAATTGTTATTTATGCAAAGAGATATTACTATATAATCAGGTCTGAAAGAGGGACTGTTTACTAACGTCACACTTAGGAACTACGAGGGTGATCCAAAAAGTTTACAAAACGAATGAAAAATTATTTATCAACAGTCGATACAAAATACAAATGGGAATTAAGAAACATGTGGCGGTCACTTTTCTACATAGTCACCAAATCTGTTTTGGTCATTTATCAGACCGCTGGACCCCTTGTTTATTCCGTCTTGGTGATAATCAGGTACCTGGTCATTGAGCCAGTTCTTGGCAGCTGTTTGAACATCACCGTCTGAAGGGAACCTCGTTCCGGATAAGTGTTTCTTCAATGCTGGAAAAAGGAAATAGTCACTGGAGCCAGGGGGATGACTTCAGATCTCCCACCTAAACTTTTGCCAGCCAGAGACTGGAGAGCTGTATGGATACCACTCGCTTCCATAATGCAGTTTCCACTTGCTCTCTGCCGGCTTCAAAAGAACGATACCATTTCGCTACCTGTTGTCTACTCATTGCTTCGCCCCCGTACACTTCCACGATTTGTCTGTGAATGTCAGATGGGGACACATTCTTGGCCCATAAAAAACGTATCAGGGTTCACTCCTCTGTACGAGACCACTTCTATAGACGTCTTACGATTACTGTAGCTCTTACAGCTCTGAGTACTAACACTGCCAACTCGCACAACCGCTGTAAAACAAGCGTCATCTTTGTCCATTCTGAGTAACAATGTTCCCATCCACGATTACTACTTTCCAAATACTGCTGCTGCTTGCAAACCTTTTTTTGGACCACCCCTCGTGCATTAGAATGAGGACAGAAAGAGGGATTACCTGAATGTACCATGAAGTGCCAGAAGATATTAGTACAGTGATAAGTGGCAGGGACGTCTTAAGGCATGGGCCCAGGGCTTCGACCACAAGGGGACCTCGTTTCGTTCTCGACTCAACCTTAATAAGATCGTGAATCGAATAATTTCGTGGGTCAAATGTTATTTGTGGATGTATTCTTCGAAAAACTAGGAATTTCAGACTGTATCTTAACTGACTACAAGTGATGACCGTCGTCTCTATGTCTAAGTTCAGTCCTATCCCCACTCATTCAGTCAAAAGGGGGGGGGAGTTGGTAGAGCCAGTTTGTGTGATTGGTTTGTGTGCCGGTTTGTAAGTCATACACATTTATTTGTTTCGGTTTGTACCAATATTTGACAACATATGATATGTACTGTCTACTTTAATAGGTCATAGGGGGAGCCAACATTTGCGTAGGGTCCCAGGGCCTATATTTGCGTAGGGTTCCAGGGCTTACTTTTGCATAGGAGCCCAGGGCCTCAAGTAAAGACGTCCCTGATAAGGGGTAGATGTAAAGTTGATAGTATTGGCTCAGGATAGTATTTGGTTCAGAAGAAATCCTGAGTAAGTACTTGAAGGTAATAAAGTTCTAGATGACTGCGCAAAGAGACTATTTAAAGAAAAGTAACATTTGTATTTTGTTAGAGTTCAATTAAGCCAAACCGATGCCCAAGTATAAATATTCTTGATATTTTGATCAAGAAGAAATAAACATATTAAAACTTCTACTACGGTTTTATACATTTATGATTTCATATTCATGATGTAAGTCAATATTAAATTCATTTTGAAATGTCATTTATTTTGTTTGTAATAGAACTCCTGAGAATTCTGTTTTGAATTCATAAAGTTGTGGTTCTGTTTAATGGTTTCCTTTTATAATTTATTTATCTCAGTTTCACGACCATTAACACATATATACAACTATTAATTATATCATTGAACAAAAGTTAAAAAGTTCTCAATAAACTAGACAGATCCATTCAATCTTTTTGAATACTATAAAAATTCATTAAATAAAATTGCCGTGACCAGGATTCAAACCTGGGTTATTGCGGCCACAACGCAATGTACTAACCACTATACGATCACGGCGACAACAAATACTTATCTCGAAACATATTTAATCTAAAACTACACCGAAATTAAAATTTATTTTTTAGCAATTCAACTAGAGCGTATCACACGTTATAAAAAAATGAGAAGCAATAAGAATGCGACTTCGAGTGTGTAATTTTGAATAAAAATTGTGTTTTTACTTTTATTTTTTCTTATCTGACAGGCAATGAAATTGTTAAAATATTCAGAGTATGCAATTCTGGTGTACGTTGTCTATTAATATCCTTCAGTAGCGGAAGATCCGGTCTGTGAAGTGGGTTTCAGCATTTTTAAGAGAAAATTTAGTGACATACATTTTTATTCTTTTGGTGAATATATGAACTGTAAGTAAATACAAGTAGCCGATTGGTTTGTTTTATATATGTTACCGTTAACCTGGGAGAGGAGATCTAATGTTACAAATTATCCTGCACATACCGATATAGCAATCGCAACCACACAAATTTATAGCTCACCTAAATTGCATGGTCGACTAAGACCCAACATTATTGGTTGTCGAATCCTAACAGGCGAAGAACTAAAGGCAGGGTTTCGAAAAATAAGGCTGAAAATCTAAGTGTACCTCAAGTAGGCGTGCTTTTCGCAAAACGAATTGTTATGTGCAATTCAAAATGTTCACCAACCTTTAGATTGCACTAATAAGCAAGCATTATTTGATCCTATGTCTTGCAAATTCATTTCTTTAAGTGCAATAATATTTTAAGTCATTGGATTTTTTGTATTGTATTTTCAATTGATTTAATTTAATGTGTTAATTATCTAATCATCTATCTTATCATCTAATTTGTTGCTTTAACGTGTTGTGTTGTATTTATTTGATTCTTTAGATATCAAAAAATAAATAAACAACATTTAATTTAAGTGTATAGAAGTGTTGCTGTTCCATAAAAGATCTCATTTTCACTTTAACGAGGGCCTAGCTTATATTTGCAAATTAACGAGCGTCTAGTAGGTTATATGCAGATTAACAAGTGTTTAGTAGGTTATGTGCAGATTAACGAGTGCCTAGTAGGTTATTTGCAGATTAAGGAGTGTTTTATAGAGGTTATGTGCAGATTAACGAGTTTTTAATAGAGGTTATGTGCAGATTGTTTTAATAGAGGTTATGTGCAGGTTGTTTAATAGAGGTTATGTGCAGGTTGATTAATAGAAGTT
Source organism: Trichonephila clavata (assembly GCA_019973975.1). Taxonomy (NCBI): domain Eukaryota; kingdom Metazoa; phylum Arthropoda; class Arachnida; order Araneae; family Nephilidae; genus Trichonephila; species Trichonephila clavata. The sequence goes on along the minus strand of BMAO01001750.1, from coordinate 25,542 downwards.
ATGTGCAGATTAAAGAGTGTTTAATAGAGGTTATGTGCAGATTACTTAGGTAATTTGAGAAAAGAAACAATTTTCCGCACTTTAACGGGTCAACCTAGTAAACAGATTATCCGATATCTTAACTGATTTGTAGAGGTAACATAGACACAGTGGCCATAGATAGCCAAATTGTGCCAAGAATTCATTAATTGGATTTCGACCAGAAATTCAGAAAAAATACGATGCGACCATTTTACAGATCTTATCTGGTATCTTTTTTTCTTTGATCGAAGCGATCAACCCCTCCCATGACGTCGTTATATACAGCGACCGCTTTTGGGCAAGGTATTTCTTCTTTAGCACCATCTTTTTTTGTCCGATTTATAGATGTCACAGTTGCTGGATTATGTGTAGTAGCACAAAACTGAAGCCCAAATTAGTCTTCCCATCGTTATAAAAGCAAGACCAATATATTATAATGGGTTTTGCGCTTTTTACAGGTGAATTTTGTAAGATCATGTTGATGGGAAGTAATCTTCCCAAGGCCTACGAAAGTGTTAACATATGTCAGTCACTGTACACAACTGGTCTTTAGAAACGCCAAGATTCGAAACAAAGAGCTAATGCACGCCCATGAACACTTGACTATTGCAGCCATAATCATTGGTGTGTATTGGTAATTATGTTCACTAAGTATTTTTAACCGATGAAATATTAAAGCTCTTTAATTCTTTAAAGAAGATACAATTTAAATAAGGGCACTATAGAAACACTTGGCAACAACGATATGTTTTGAGTACACATAAACAATATCTTAATAAAACTGTTTTTAGAAACAAATTTATAAAGTGAGAATTTTACTCATAAATTGTTTACTTAAACAATTTTCAACAAAAATGCATGTTATTTTATATTGTATAAACTCATTCTGTTTTTTCAATTCCTAGTATTAGCTCTCTCTCTCTCTCTATCATATATAATATATAATATATATATATAATATAATATTATATTATATATTTATCTTGTTCAAATTTTCAATCGTTAATAAAATACTTTCTATTCATCCATCAAGTTCAAATAATTTTTTAAAACTTGTAATGGATGACACTCGATGTTAATAAAGTTTTTTCAAATATTGATTCATTAATTACCGGTTAATTAAATTAAATTCATTACTGGTTTTCGACGCCAACTTAGATTTGTCTCCATTATTGTTACAGTATAACGGCTAAAACAATGACAAAAGTTGGCGTCGAAAACCGGTTTTTTCAGCCAAATTTGCCAAACCAGGTGTGTATTGTTACAACAATGCAAACAAATCATGCTCTTTTTTAATTCCTTCTGTTAGTTCACTCTTTTCCTATATATATATATCGTTAAAATTTTCAACCGTTAATAAAATACTTTGCATTCCTCCATTCAAAGTAGGAATTGACTTAAAAATGTTTTTATATTACTTATTATAAAAATCTCACAATAAAGGTTTTTATAAGTTTATTTTTCTTTCTAAAATGAAGCCATGGTTTATTTATTGATTGCACAATGTATAAGCATTGCAAAACTGTAAAAATCCAGTATAACGGAATTAAATTTTTCCTTAGAATAAACCAATCCATATTTTTATTGCCTAAATGCATTTCTCCCAATTCTTTCTAATAATAAAAGGTCCGAGATTTACGCAAATGATTAAAAAAAAATCCTAAGCTGTTCAGCAACAGTTATTATTTGTAGCCTAGCATCAAAATTATTATTCACAATAATCATGGCTTAAATTTTTTTAAGAAAATTGTTTTCTGTAAAATTACTTTCAATCATGGAATCTAATTAAAACAAGCGAGAGGAAAGGTAGATGCCTAATTAACACACTCGTTTTTAATTGGAAAAATTAATTATCTGAGGATATTCTGTCGAGCGATTTTGTCGCAAGTTTTAAAATCACTCTCTATTTTTGAAAAACCCGAATAGCAGAATGCGACGTTGTAAAAAAAAAAAGAGAAACGAATCAAATTTTAATTTTACTAGGCTGTAATTTAGAAAATAAACATTTCTTTTTTTTTAGAAAAAAAAAGGCGTCTTTTTCCCCTGTATTTTATGGGAAAACAAATTCAAAAATGAGATTTAGTTATGTAAAAATTGCACAGACGGATAAAAGTTACATTTTTCAGAGCCATCTCTGAATGAGCATTCTTTCTTTTTAGAAGAATATTTTTTTTTTTTGGATTTAGATGGAGATTCCTTAAAATGCCATGCTTGAGCAATATCGCCATAAAATTCCAAATGTAAGGAGTGGAAACACTTTAAAAATGGTTTTGGTTTGGATTTATTTAAAAGGAAAAGATAAAAAATAAAAAAGATTCTTTAAAAAGAGCAATCAGCACTCGTCTGTTACTCTTTATTTTAAATAAAAGTGGAAATAAATCCTCATTAAAGTTACATAAAATGTACTGAGTAAATTTCATGACATTTTATAACATCAAGATCACATTCCATTAGCGACTGAGATTAGAAATTACCGCAAATTTATTTTTTATTTAAAATTGTTCGCGCCACATTTTGTTTGATTTTAAACCCAACCTCAGAATATTACCATCAACAAAATCGATAAAAACGAAAAGCATTACTTTTTCATTAGTACAGTGAATTTCTTAATTAAAAATGGGTAATTTTGACACTTGAACTCTTTCAAGTCCTTTACGGACATTATCTTTTATCAACCGCTTGTCTTGCAGTTAAGGTATCCGACTACCCTAAAATTGTGAATTTTGCGAAAATTGACAATTTTTTTTATGATTTTATTTTATAGGCCATCTTATTAGCTTTATAAAAATACGAAGTTTAGCATTTTCCGTTCACTAGAACAAAACTACAAGTTTTTTAGTATAAGCAGATGCCATTACTTTAACCAAGATGTCATACTTTAAAACGCGTTTTACTCGAAATGTGACTTTTTGAAAATAATCAAACAGGGCCAGCGATTGCTGAAAAGTTTTGAAAATAATTAACTGAAATTTTGTGTGTAAGTTCTGTATTATAGTAGGAGTGTTTTAGCTTTCAGATTTATCAATCACTGTTTTATTACAAAATTGACAGTCCCTTATGTGAATATAATCTCTTTTTTTTTAAAGCAATTTCCTATAATAACTGAGATAAAGTGCCCTAGTTTTTGTAAAAATTAAAATATCTGTTATCCTGAAGGTCATTTCGACAAGGAATAACGTAGCAACACATCAAAATTGAAAATTTATTCATAAAATTTTGGTACAGAATGGGCCATGTTTATTTAATTTTTTGTCAATTTTTACCCATTTTTTCCATTTTAGTTATAATTTATTTTCTTCGTAATTTTAGCATATTTTTCTTAAAATGTACTAAAAAATCTAAAAGCAACGCAAAAATCCACATATCTTCATTTTTTTTAAAAATAATTTGTCGCAACCATTCGGATACCTTAATATATTTTTTGATACTGCGTCTCTAAAGTTTTTAGTAGTAACATTTTTTTGCACTCCGTTTAACATACAAGATTATATCAACAGAAAATAAGACTATTTACATCACTGACAGTAAGTAGTAATTGTGTCTTATACGCGCGTAAAAAGTTCCTATGTAGTTTATTCCATCTAGAACAAGGGTGTCAAACTCGCAGGCCGCATGTGGCCCACAACGGACGTTTTTGCAGCGGCCAATATATCGGCCCATAAATAATATATATTCTTTGGGAAGATTAAACGCACTTTTTGAAGTGCAACATTTATAAATCAAGTTTAGATAATACTGCATAGTATCAAAAATACGCAGAAAAAATTTTGAACTTTCAAACTGAATTTGAAACAAGATTTAATTATTTTAATTCTTTGGATGACAAATGTTGTTTGTTTTCTTGGATTTTCTTAAAATATATAGACTCAGTGTCCAGCCATATGCTAACGGAGATGATCGAAATTAGGTGCGACTCAAATTTGAAGGGAAAGGTCATTGAATTGGGTGTGCCTGAATTTTACAAATATTTACCCGCCTCTTTTGAAAATACCGAAATATTCGTATATGAAGTTTTTCCATGTTTGGAAGTACTTATCGGCGCGAGCAGTTATTTTCAGTTATGAAAGGAAATAAATCTCCTGTTAGAAACTGTATTAATGACGCTCACCTTGTGTCAATTTTGAGAGAAATCACTGCGAACAAAATTTCTTCCAAAATAGGAAAGACAGTAGCCGAGAAGTAATGACAAGGTCAAGTGTCAGGACGCAAACATTAAATTTTTCTTGTAATTTTTTTATGTGTTCATTATAATGTATTATTCGAAATAAAACTTACGTTTCTATAAATATATTTTTTGCATCACACCTAAAGTTAGACCTTGTTTGTTTGGCACAAGTTAGCATTTAAGTTTGACACCCTTGATCTACAATAATCAATGCGTACACATTTGGGATCCAATTAAATAGAGCCAGCATATTGAGCAAATAGTTCAAATAAGTGAATGTAGCATTTCATTTTGGCTGGGTACTAAAGGTTTGTCTGCCTATGAGGCTTATGACTACATTATACAAACCTGGTTTTATGAATGAGCTACAATAGGTGCGTTTCAACTTTGGAAAGATTTGTTAATGATTTTGACTAGTGATAAATATCAGTCATATCAGAACACATTTTTAATACAAGGATTTCAATTCCTTGATTCACTGATGAGATAAATGTCTGAGTAAACAAGGATACTATGTCCAAAACTAAGGTAAGTATGCAATCCTGGTTTTATGAAGGAGCTGCAATAGGCTTTTCAACTTTGGAAAGTCTTGTTAATGTTTCTGACTAGTGATAAATACCAGTCATATCAGGACACATATTTTTATACAAAAGTTTCGATTCCTTGATTTACTGATGCGATACATGCCTGAGTAAACAGGGCAACTATGTCCAAAAAGTAAGGTAAGTATGCATCTACGCATACGCTAGATATACTCCATAATGCATGTTTACTATTTTTACAACAGAAAAAATAGAAACCATTACTTTTCCATACCCCTTTGTACACCCATACATAGAGAGTAAATTTTTAAAATATTGAAAAGGCGTATCTAACTTTATCTGCATTCCAAAGTTTACTTGACAAGAGGTCTGGGCTTGTAAGATCCATAATTGACGGCAGTTATTTCATAGGATAGTAGAATTTCATATATTGACTTAATTCAAAGAAAGACAAAACCAACAAATTGTATACTCGTAGAAAAAAATGATAAATTCTATAAAATTTCTAATTCTAGTGAAATTTTAAATTCAAAACACACACAATTTTCAGAATTTTACTTGTTTAGAGATTCAGTTGAACTCGAACTTTATTTTACTACATCACTACCAGATCCCAAGAGAACGTTTCAGAAAACGGCTTAGAAACTCAAAAAGTGTCGGGAAGTTATATTCACACTTGTGATGTCTCTAGTAAATACTTTTCTAGAACTATATTATTCTTTAGAGCACTTTATTCTCTGCACATGAATTTATGGTGATTTTTGTTGTTCGGCATCTTATCTGAGAATCAGAGGCGTAACTACCGCCGTATCAATGATATGGAGCCCCCAAGCTACAAGGACCCCAACATATGTAAGCCAAAAATTATAAAATGTTATCAATAGTCCCATTTTCAGAAAAAGGCCCTAAGTAATTTTGATACAGGGCCCTCTCAGGGTTAGTTACGCCAATGCTGAGAATCATCATCGTCATCCATGGAGCGATAGCCCATATAACCTTCTGCCCTTCTAAACCAGACGTTTCCAACCACCTCTAATGGCTGCGGTAACCTGGTCGTTATAGTGATGTAGTTGGAGTTATGAGTTCAAACCCTTGTGCCACTGAAGTTCCACTGTGTTGGGTGTTCGATACACGTCAAATCCGTCGAGGATCAAATCCCTCATATTCGAGTGGTATGGAATTTTGGAAAGTAAAATGCCATCTCAGGTGCTATCCTCATCACTTGAACGAGGCTCAAAATTACGTTGTCCGTTGCCATTAGCCCTCGTACTGCTTTATAGTGCGATGTTAATAAACTATTTCTACTTACAGCCAATAGCCCAGTGGCTAAGTGGTGGTGTATCCGGCTTCCACACCACAGATCCAGGGATCAAATCCCGGGCTGTGGGCAAAATCGACTCAACCTTTCATCCCTTCAGTGGGTCGATAAAAGGAGCACCAAGCTTGTTTGGGAATTGAACATTGGGGTTTTCGCGTCAGACTGACCACTTGATCAAAAGATATGCACACGCACCTCAGCGCCTAAGGTCACGAAAGCTGAGATAGGCACAGCAGGCCTTGGCCCTCATGGGCTATTGTGCTACTGAATTCAGTTTAGTACTTACAGCCAAAGGGAAGGTTGAAGGACCAAACGATTCTCCTCTACGGCATCTACCCTTCCCCTTCTCGTATTACACGGTCTAACAAGAAGGATTTCCTTTAGAATGTTAATTTCATGCGGATAATATTATCTGTCCAAATTGAGGCGACTTATTTTAATGTAAGGTGCAACATCTGGCTCATTGAACATTCGATATAATTCAGGGTTGCCAGATACCATTTTCCTGAAATTCCCCGAAAACACTTCTCAGGGCTTTTCCTTCAAAAGCATCCAAAATTTCTTTCGTTTTCTGGTCTTAGTTCAGGTCTCCAAAGCATAAGTCTGGACTTGCAAAGCAATAGCTTTGTCTTTTTAGATAAAAATCCAGATCCAAGTAAATACGCAAAAATTTCTCAACTTGTAACCAATAATACTAATTCATTATCCAAAAGGTATTATTATCTAAATCTTCCAATGTGGACCGGAATAACTTCCCAAACAGAGAAATTCAAATAATTAATCAAATGGATCTCGACATTTTGCTTAAAAATCCCTTTTTTACGAAACTTTCAAACGATTACACTCATGCAACCTCAACTACGAATTAAAACACACCCATTTTTCATACATAAAAAAATCATTCCTACAACCGTTATTCATATTTTACAACAAAGAAAAATATCCAACTTTTTAGTCCACTCTAGAGCTATTACTGATATAGCATCATCATAATCCTATCGAAAACAATTTAGACTTTTATTGCATTATATTCCATCAATTGGATTTTGCCTTTCCAGCCATTTCCTGACCCTCTGAATCCCGCATTCATTTGCCAACAAAAGTAAAACATAAAAAAGGGAGCATTTGATGTTCTCTTTTCCTGATTGGAAGGACGGCGGAAACCGGAGTGGGGAGGGAGAATACCGGATTCGCATCATAGTGGAAAAAAGCCGGAACTAAAAGAACACCAAGCTCCATCTGTATGATTGGTCTCTGACAGATACCATCCTGCTGGAGGGGAGAGGGTAGGGAAATTCTTCCCTTATTTATAGGGAAAAATTATTTCGAGGAGTTTCATATTTGGCATGACATCAAACGGAATAATCGTTTTTCCTGTTTCTTATTGCACATTTTTATTAAGAACGGATGAAAATAAGATACAAAGCGAACATTAATATTTTCCCAATTTTTTTTAATTTTTTAAAAAAGATTCGTTATGATGAAAGTCAGCGAATGGAAGTGGATAAAAAGTACATGCTCTCTTATAATGTACATTAACATTTAAGAAGGACGCAGAAATAAAATTAAAGACATAAATTTCAGGAAAGAAAATTAATTTTTCTAATGAAGTTATTTTTAAAAAAGAAATATTTACAAGCATTAAAACATTGGAATATCTTAAAGTTATTTTCGATGTTCTGTTTTTCTCTTTCCCGTAGTATAGTCTCGAAATAGTGTCCGGGTATTATAATAGGGTTAAGTGTCATGGCAGGCATATAGTCTATTCGTAGATTCTCTGCTTAGTTCTACGTGGCGTGGTATAACAAATGTTATCTTAGTATCAATTAAGAAGGTGTTAATGTTTTTTAGCGAAAATGATACTGTTAAACGTCGAAATCTCTCATTTGTGTTCTGTTTTCCTTTTCCCGTAGTATAGTCTCGAAATAGAGTCCGGGTATGGTGATAGGGATAAGTATCATGGCAGACATATAGTCTATTCGTAGATTCTCTGCGTAGTTCTACGTGGCGTGGTATAACAAATGTAATATAAGAATCAATTAAGAAGGTGTTAATGTTTTTTAGGGAAAATGATACTGTAAACGTTGAAATCTCTAATTCGTGTTCATAAAATTCGGAAATAGCATTTTAATACGTGTAATTTGTAAAGCATACAATTTTTATTTCATTTTTACAAATACCGAACATTAACACCTAAGCCATTAGCTTAAGGGCTCTTCAGTACTTTTTAGCAATATCCTTAGAACTAGAAAGGGCAACACAATTGCTCAAATGTTCCTAAACCACAGGCTGACCACAGTCACACAAAACACGGTTTGGGGAGTCCACCACTCGAATTCTGTAGAGGTGGTTACGCAAATAGTCGTGACCAGTCAGACCTCTAAAACAATGGCGTACAGAAGGGGGAGGAAAATGTAATGTATATGCAAAATTCAGAGTAAAAAGCTGTTCAAAGTAAAGAACTGGTAAATGGTCTTATGCTAACTTACCCATAATGCAATTTTCTTACACGTCAAAGCATTAATGGATCATTCCGAATAAATAAAGCAAATTGTTTGGATCGAAATATTTTCGCATGAATTCATCCTATCTTTATAAGCTACACATTATATTGGAGTCTTAATGAAATGATGCTTGAATGTTTGAAATACCATCAAGATATTTTTTGAAGTAATCTGAACCCTACATGTTATTCGGAATGTGTGTGCATGTATTGAATAACATCGATATACATGAATATATAGATCGAACAATATCCAGAACTTTCAGTCATGAAAGAGAGCTAAAATTTATTTTTAAAATAGTTAGTATTCAAATTTTTAAATGAAAATATTAAAATATACTCAACAGTTCATTCTCCATAGATTTCCCATCACTCAAAAGAAAATGTATTTATACTTCCACGGGGGTTGCGGAGATGTTATAGATAAAAAAAATTCCATTTATAAACTATTAGACGTACAAACTTGAAATTTGGTACTCATGTTTCTTTTGTTGAAAAGGGATCCACTATGAATGGGTTGTACGGAAATCAACTCCCAAGGGATGAGTTTACGGGGGCGTGAGATCAACATTCTCCGTTTTAGAAACTCAAAAGCTCTGTTCTTTTTTTAAATCACGAGGTGAGGGATGTAAAAATGCTTTTGAATACAATCACAAATTTTAAGCTGAGCTTTAAATATGTATAGCTTCCTCTCTCTCTCTCTCTTATATATATAGTCGTACATTTTCATGAAATACCCACAGAAATGGGTAGGTACAATATGCATTGCAACAACCAGCCGTTATTAGTATTTTTTTTAATATGTGTGGCAAAATAAGCAGTACATTAATAAAAACAAGTAATATAAAAAAATTTTAAGCCAATTCTCTACTTAGGTCAACAAAAAAAATCTATTTTAGTTACTTTTTATTAAATAGTTACAATTAATATAAATATGTATATACATATGACAGAATCACAACATTAAGGGGCAATTAATTTTTATTAATTATCATTTAAGTACCGTATTGTCATTCAAAACACTCGTGTATATAAAATTTCAGTTCAACTGAATGCTTTGAAACGTGAGAAAAAAAATCTTTTAAAGTTTTGACCCAAGTCGCTAGAAATGTAGCCAACATGACTGTATTTATAATTCTTTAAATAATTAATTTCAGTCAATTATTTTTAATTAATTATAATTAAATTATCTCGTATTGTTACCCAAAACAATAGCGTATAGAAAATTTCTGTTTAAATGAAAGCTTTAAAATAGGAGAAAAAACCTTTTCAAATTTTGACACAAGTCGTCAAAATAGTCGCTAAGTCGTCAAAAATGACACCCACGTGGCTGTATTTGTAATTCTTTGAATAATTAGTTTTAATCTATTAATTTTTATTAATTATAATTAAATTACTGTATTGTCATCCAAAGTAATCGTGTATATTAAATTTCAGCTCAATTGAGTGCTTTAAAATGCATTTTATTAATGATTGAAAATTTGAACAAGATAAATATATAAATATATAGAGAGTGTGAACTAATAGTTGGAACTGAAAAAACTATAAACTAATAAATAATTATTAAAAAAAATCAGACACAAACTTTTTATGTGATATATAATAAATTTTATCTGAATCGCGCGTTTTCCAATAATTCAAAGGTATAAAATTCCTCTTTATTATGCACAGCCACTGCATTATTCAAGCTGGTGCATTATATACTAAAATAAATAATTAAGTTAGAGGAAATGTTCGAAAAATTTATTAAAGAACTGTAAATGTCGTCCAGATCTTATAAAAGCAGTAGTCACTACTTTTTATTGCCTCCAAATTATTAACAGTTGCTTAACTCCCACAAAGTTAAACCTTTTACGGTCCATTGAATAATAATCTTAAATCAATGGACTCGGGAGAGTTTTATCTCTACAACACATCTCTGGTATCAGAGAGAAAAAACTAAGCACGAAGCTAATTTCACTAAGATCAACACAAATCAACGAAACCTTACACTCTCGAACCCAAATCAAAGAACAAACACATAGATATTGGAAAAGGAAGATCAACCATTTTCCTTACTTTGCGATTCAGCACAAGCCATATAATCCTAAATCTTTCTTCAAAAACTTTTCCCCGATGCTGCTAATTTAGCACATTTAGTAACTCCAGACCGCGCCAAAAAACAAATTCAAAAAGAAAACCGAAGCAAGATTAGAGAACCTATTGTCAACGCATCACAAGATTAACTCAACGAAATTTCTAGTGCGGTGGCAGCAGCATGAGAACAAGTCGACGCTTATTTTATTTTTTTTTCTACCACCCGGATTACACTGGCTAATTGGCATTGAGTGCACAACCAAGACATACGTATGCCATTACTACGGTTTCAGTTCGGGAAAGGCATAGTTTGGCTTCATTTTTCTTCTGTTTGGCGGATTAACCGGAATAAAAAAAATCTGATTGCTTTTTCCTTTTTTTTCTTCTTGTTCGTTTGCAAATTATAAGTAAGTTGAGCATTTTTTTACTTAAAAAAACAAACAAAATCTGACTATGCTTAAAATAAATAAGCTTCTTTTCAGTGGTTCGATTTAAATATGCTGAAGTATGATTATAATCTCGTTAATTTTTGTTGAAGTGTTTGCTTTTTAATATCATGTCGTTGAAGAGTGAAACGAAGAACCATTTCTTTTATTGTAATTGATCCATTGGCTCGAACTTAATTGCACTTTTTTTAAGGGGACACAGTACGATTCAATTGGCAAAAATCGGTCAAAAAATCAAATCTAATTTTTTTAGCCTAAATTGTTCTTTATATACTTTTCTACAAACTCACAAATTTAAAAGTTCTAAACTTAAAAAACGCAGAATTATGATAGCTTTTACGTTCGTTTTTCTCTTTCTCTCTCCCTATGATAAATCAAAATATTAACTTACTTACCACAGAAAGATAAAATAACTAGTTTGTCTTCATTTAAAATGCTAAGGCTTTTTTTCTATTGTGCGTAATGCTTTGAATTTTTTTTACCTATTGCTAATAGTACATGTAACAATAGTTCGTATGTATTTTTGTATCAAAGCACTACTTATTTCTTTAAAAATAATTGAACTCATAATTTTTTTATAAACTGCTGTTTGTAAAAGAAATGCAACACCATGAAGGAATCATCAGAACTAAATGAAAGTTAACGCACAAACGACTTGTATTAGCACAAATAAATGACGAAATTTTTAAAGCAAAAAAATAATATTAAGTGACCGAAATCAGTATTCGGTGTAGCCACCACGCCCTGCAATAAGTGTTGCTATACGACGTGGCATGGAGTCAAATAGATTTTGAATGTCTGCTTGTGGAAGAGAATTCCATATTGCTTGTATGCGCAGCAAAAATTCGCCTTTTGAAGCTGCAGGACGTGGATCACGAGCGAGACGCCAAACAACCAAATCCCACACATGCTCAATAGGCGACATATCCCGCGAATAAGCAGGCCAAGGAAGAAGCTGCATGTGTTGGGCTGAACAGAATTCTCGAACAGTCTTTGCAAAATGTGGGCGTGCATTATCCTGCTGAAAGATAACTCCAGGGATGTCGTGAGGTAAGGGAATGACTTCGGACTGCAGCACTACACGGACGCACCTGTTCCTATTGAGATTACACTCAATTCGTAGCAAATTGGATCGTCCATTATACAAAATCACCCCCCAAACCATAACTCCGGGTGTTAGGCCACTATCTCGTTCGATAATATACTCTGGAAAGCAGCGTTCACCGGCATAGTGTCTAGAACGAATGCGGCCACCATGGTCCCACAAATTTAAGCGTGATTCATCTGAAAAGCAACTTGGCGCCAATCAGCCTGCCAGGCTCTGTGCTCATAAGCTCATTGCAGACGCAGCCGTCGATGGTTTGCCGTGAAGGGTATCCTGTATCCTGTAGACAAAATGCCTTCTATTTAAAAATACATGCATAAATAAAATTATTTTTGCAATTTTAAAATCTTTTGAAGAACTTTTTTATAACATTTGAAAATCTTTACCCAATTATTAAGTTTGAAATTTTATCTAAGTTTTACAAATAGAATAACAAGTACAATAAGTTTTTTGTCTGTTTTGAATACAAAGGAGAACACGCGTTTGACTTTATCATGTGACCGTCATGAATTGAGCCCATTATAAACAGAAAAACCTCCAAAGTTAACTACATTTATAAGTTGACCTGTTTATCTCGCTCCCACCCAACTCACCTCATTCATTCTTCCCCACCAAACACAAACAATATCTATATATATACACACTCACAAATACATCTAAACTCTCATGCAGAAAAACTGATGCACGTTAAATCTGTCGCGATTCAAAGTCCTACATTACGGTTGCTATTGTGGCGAGTGAGTGTTTATAAACGATGCTCTATAACGCAACACGCGGGCTTTTGCGACGGACTTCATAATTTTGAACCTCGGTCGATGACGACACCTGAACTAGAACCCCCTCTTAAAACTACCACACCACGCCAACAGAAGGACTTTGAACCCCAATAGATTTAACGTGCATCAGCCCTTCTACATGGAGAGTCTTCAGTGGCACTAGGACTCGAACTCGTGGTACTTGGCTATGACATGACCACAAGATTGTCTCGATCGCTATTGTGGGGGAAGTTGATTGTTTATTAGCATAACACTTCAAAGCAACATGGTGTCTATTGAAGACACACTTCTTAATTTTGATCCACGCTTGGATGATGGTGGTAGCATTTGAGCTGGTACCCCACTATCTAAACTTCTACGAAAAGAATTGTGGCGCAAATCGAAGCTGTTTTTGCCAATGCAACTTCGTCAATGTGGATGCAAAGCTTATCCGTTTGCTTTAGAACACCATATATAATATTCCTTGAATTGTCGTCTAAGACACACGTCTGGAAGCCTTTTTGTTTGTTTGAGATGTTAGTTGCTTAACTGTACCATGTCGATTGTCCTCACACAACAACTTTTCCCTCTAACATCCAACGCATGTAGTGCATCGTTGCATTTACACTTTTTATTTTCAGTCGTATGTTACTTCAGTCTCGGTTCATTTTGATCACAGCAGCCCTTCGTCCGTATCACAGCAGCCCGCAGTATTTCAGAAACTACGCAATTTCTGAAATACTCTGCCTCCCTTTGCCCAAAAACCAATGCTCCTCTCCTTTTGGAGTAACCTATCACACACACACAATATATATATGTTGCAAAATATATAGCTTACGTTTCCCTATTTAGTACTCCAGCTAGCATTACCTGCCATGTTTCATTTGCTATGAGCTATTTATGTGCATGATGTTGGGATAGTCATAAAAATTAGACTCATAATATCTCATAACAAAGTATCGAAATTTTATACAATGCTATATAGTGCAGCTCAGAGAAATTGCAGTTAAAATAGTTGAAATTATAGTATACGGGATTTGTAATTCCCCGAAATTCTGCATAATTATTTCCCACTGCTTCTTGGCAACATCATGTAGCAGTGGTAAACAGAGAGAGACAGTAAGAAACAATTAGTGCTGTTTATTTGTAGATATTCGTAACAAATAGTGAGAAGAACATAAGCTCAGAAAGTTGCAGAACCGCGATAGACAGGGATACACGTAGCTTCACGTCTAGGAACAGAGTTAATGAGTACGCAGAAGTCTTGATCTCCATACTCTATCAACCATTCGGCTCGGACTTTGAATACAACGGTTGAAGGATATGCAAGCGGGGTCCAATCACGTCCCATATATAATTGACTGATGGGAGATCAGGGGAGAATGGTGGACAGGGAAACATCTGTAGATTTAGCACAATACGTTGGCTGTTGTGGATAGTATATGGTGAGGCGTTATACTGCAAGTAAAGGACAATTGAGCACCTTCGAAGGAAGGTGTGCGCCACTAGTCGGAACACATGATTCAAATATCGTTAGACCGTTATTGTATCCTGAATACAGAAGGAATCTCTTATGATACGCGATGATGGCGCATTGTCTCGCTGTGAGTATTCCAAATATGCTTCCAGGTTGTACCTATCATCGCGTTGATGCTCCACACGCATATTCCTATCCTGTCATTCGACAACTTAAATAGATTTATTTTATGTCACATTATGAAGTAACACAGGTGCTATTGATAACGAACCTCGTAATTTTGAGCCACAGTCAAGTGGAGAAGACACCAGAGCCAGCACCCCCTCTCAAAAGTTCCACCCCATGTCAACGGGACAACTTTGGACTTCGAGAGATTTAAAGTGCATCAGATCATCTGCTCGGCATATCTTCAGTGACCCCAAATTTCGAACACGGGAATCGACTACATCAGCTGTGAGTTCCTAACTATGACCACTCGGCTACCGCGGCTATTTATCATTCAAGAAACAGAAGCATGACTCGTCTGAAACCGACCCTTTGCCCTTCCCCTGTCCACATTGCGCTAGATCAGCACTGTTGATAACAGAATCATCTGAGCTATAGGGTCAATAGCAATCTATGCTGTATGAGTGCAGGCCACTAGCAACCAATTTAGAGTAGTGGCTCTAGTCGAAATGAGAATGTTAAGAGTGTCCTGCACCTGCTGCAAAAGGGTGATAGAAGTGGCTTCCGGGATGCACGCGTGCTGACATCACTCTGGCCACATCGGTACCCCTCCCCCCAAATTGCCACATTTCCTGGTACCAACTATCATTGCCACAATCGGTGCATCGTGAAAATTTCTATATCTAGACCAACTTGCCCTTCTCAGTCCAATACACCCGCCCCTTGTGGAATTGACTGTCTGCTGAGATTTCCTTTCTCTGGCGGGAGGCTGTTGTTCTATGTTATTACGCGTATATAAGAAAAAAATGTCCCATAAGAATTTCCGTGGCTGAAGTAAGGGTCCGGATACTGACCATTTTGCAGATTTCTTCCTTTATACCCAACCGAGAGCTGCATATTTTGCATCATTTGCCTTGCTCATTGCGGCGTGCCTACGATGAAATTTGCATAATTTCCGGCCACTCCTTTTTGGAATTGCATTTTCATGTCACGTAGTGTACAAAAAGAATTTTTTTTATCAATAATAGACGTTTTCAGATAATTTTTTTCAGACATTTTCAAAATTTCGGATATGATTCTTATAAAATATTTGTTCCAAAAATACATAAAAGTTTTCTTTTAAAAAAAGTTTAATCTAAAAAAACATTATCTTGTATTAAAATAATGATTTTTTTACGTTACGGTATTTCGTAAATATATATTTACTATACTATATAATGCTTTATGAATTATTACTGTAAAATACCTACTGCATTACGATCTCTTATTAAGTAAGACTCGTCCACAAAACTGCCAAACTCAGTGAGATACTAACTCGACAAGAATCTGATAAGTAGTCTGAGGTATCTGGCACCAGGCACTGATCAACTGATCCTGCAATTTTCGCACATTAGGAAGTGTTAGCGAGGCAGTGAGAATTCAGGCGGAACCTCGAATGTTCGATTGGATTCATGTCGAGTGAATTTGGAAACCAAGACATGACTTAAAATTCAACAGAATGCTACCCGAGCCATTCCCTGACAATTAGGCTCTTATGACATGGCGTTTTACCTCTTTGGTAAACGCTATCAGCCAGCGAGAACATTGAATTTGCTGTCATGTGAGGGGGTGCATCGGGTCTATAACGATGTTCACATAGTGCACAGACGCAAGACGATAATAAGTCCTTATGTGTTCCATGAAAGACATAACCTACACCGTAGCACCATCGCCTTGTATATGGCCAATGTGCATGCGGTTGTCAGTGTTTTCTTTGGAAATTGATCAGGAGCAGGTGACTTATAGTACCATGACTTATTCCAGGCACTATTTGTCGATGACATCCCATCAGTGCAATGACGTGATTCGAGTATTGGTTGCGTAGGATCATACGCAGCAATATACGCTGCATCGTATGTTATGACACTTCGTCTGGATCGCCATTATTGTAGCTGCTGGTGATATTACCCATTCTTCCCTTTCGATCATGGTGAAAGATTCTCAACATCTCAACTTTACTTTAAAATCAAAACTGGGTGACAAACCAATGATAAGCAATGTTTTTTCGTCTACTCAAAACTTTCGGTAAGTGCTCATAACGGTTGCACGTGAGAAGCCCACCAAACACGCCGTTTTTGAAATCAATATTGTCTGATAAATCAGCTGTCTTTTCTATCCGCCTCTGGTTGCGACAACTTTTTTTTAAAAAAAAGAAGTGGGGATTTTTTTTGTTATTTTAAGATTTGTTTAGGGCATTTTAAGAAAAATGTGCTAAAATTAAGAACAGAAAAAGGAATTATTATTACTAAAATGGGAAAAAATAGGTAAAAATTGACAAAAAATAGCATAAACGCGGCCCATTCTGCACCAAAGGTTTATGAAAAAATTTTCAATTTTTTCAATTTATTGTGTTGCTATATTATTCAACTTTGAAATGACCTTCAGGATGAGAGATATTTTCTTTTTTACAAAAACTACAGCACTTTATCTCAGTTAGTATATGAAATTGCTTAAAAAAACAGTGATTATATTAACATAAGGGACTGTCAATTTTGTAATAAAACAGTGATTGATAAATCTGAAGGTTAAAACACTTCTACTATTATACAGAACTTACAGAAAAAAATTTCAGTTAATTGTGTTCAAAACTTTTTGAGCAATCGCTGACCCCGTTTGATTATTTTCAAAAAATCACATTTCGAGTAAAACGCGTTTTAAAGTAGGACATCTTGCTTAAAGTAATGGCATCTGCTTTTACTAAAACATTTGTAGTTTTTGTTCTAGTGAAAGGAAAATGATAAACTTGGTATTTTTATAAAGCTAATAAGATGGCCCATAAAATAAAATCATAAAAAGAAATTTGTCAATTTTTGGCAAAATTCACAGTTTTAGGGTAGTCGGATACCTTAACTCTGTGTATAGAAAAACCGTGCCTAAAGACGCTTACTCCAGAAACTATATAACTCCATCTGTGTGAAACAGGTGTGTGACAGTCTTAGCAGTTCGGGGGGGGGACCACACATTATATAAAACATCCCCTATCATTTTGAACAATATATATATATATATTGTTGTTAATTTACATTTAACCAAATTGTTACCTTTTATCGCCATTTTATATTCTTTATACTGTGTTTCAAAGAATTAAAGTTTCCCTGAGATTTTTTTTATGCTTCTTTTTTCTGAATTGCATTTTTGTTACAATTGCATTTTATGTCCGCATGGTTATCGCGTAACGGCTTCTTCACTTTTTTGCTTGCTCCCCTATTTTTTTTTTTTTTTGAACAGTGTATTAATGAGATTAAAACAAAATTGTTTAAATATTGATAGTTAAAATCACTTAATGCATAATTAGCTGTACATTTTTCTTACGATGAAACAAAATTTTGAGATTCAAAAAAAAAGTTTATTCATTTCAAAATAATTGTAAAAAATAGTTTTATGCAGTCTGAATTGCTTACAACATTAAATTTTAAATACTTTCGACACTGGAATAGCAACTGACAAGCCTAAACAATTATGGTTAGTAATATCACCTTTTCAATTTCTTAATTTTATTGAAAACGTTCATATTAATTAGTTTCCCAAGGATTTTGGGTATTGTCGCAGTATTTTGGCGGAATTCTGCAACGAAAATAAAAACCTTGACAACTCTGCCGCTGATGAAAAAGCACAACCTCTTCAAAAATAAAATTGCGAAAATTCATAACCGAATCCAATTGAAATTTAGCATACAAATTGACTTTTGAAGGAACAAATACTTGTGTTTACTCCAAATATAACATCAAATAAACCACAAATCTAATTTTTAAAAAAATAATGGGGAGGGGGAGAATTAAAATCTCGAAAATAGACGATATTTTTATTCCTTTAGATTTGCAAAAAGAAAAAAATCAAAATAAATAATTTTTATTTCACACTCATAACAAATATTTATTAACTACTTTTAACAGTAACTAATTTTATCCGGTATTTTTTCTGTCATAGTAAGCATTTCACATAGTTTAGGGAGTGAAAAGGGGGATTCATTCGAAATCTTTCATATTTTTCTTATTTATAAGTCTCCCATTTTTATTATTCCTAATTTGATCCTTTTTATATTTTTTTCCGTTTTCTTAAAATACTTTTCTTAAGTAGGTCTTCCACAGTTTCAAAGATTTGGTTCTTAATCCTGTAATAAATCGCTTTCACAACGCGCTCGTGAGCTTTTAAACATATATTACTTTTTAAAAACCCTCCGGACTTTACGGAAAACTTACCAACTAAGGAGATTAAAAGCTGGAATAAATCATAGAGCTCAAAAGACAAAACAAAAAATTACGGAGCGCTTCCGAATTATTGATTTTCTAAAATGCTGTCCCGACTCTTTTTCGTTTGTCAAAATAAATGAAACTGCAGAAGCGATAAATAAGCCGAGAAAAAGCAATCACTTATCGGAAATTCTCTTGGGGGCATAATATTATTTTAAATCCTACGTAAGAAGCGAGTAATGATGTGGTATCTCTTAAAGTTTGTTTTGAACTGGAAAAAAAATAGAACTTTCGAATCGATGATTGTCTGACTGCTTCAATTATTAAAATAAATGTTCCTTTTTAAATGTTGAAATTCGCACTGATTTTAACATGGAATGTGTGGAAACTGACCCGTTCAAAAGCGTGATTTAATATTTTTTTCTTTTGAAAAAAATGTGGGAAGTTTTATTTTTAAAATGGAATATCTCTCCAGAGATTTTAATGGATTGGAATAAAAATCTAATAAAAAATTAACGGGACTGAATAGCATCGCAACCGTGTTGGCGAAATTTGGCGACTTTTCTTACAGAAGATTACGACTGACAATGAAAAAAATTATTTCATGTGCAGATGGAATAGATTAGTTAGTTTACATTTTACTTTTTTTAAACGGAATTTAACATTTTTCGTCATTAGAAATTTCATCGAATTTGATAAACAGATATAAAGCAATTGTCTTTTTTAACTTCCATTCGTCTTGTACCACACGAGTTTTGTTGTTTGTAGTAGCGTGTAAAACTTAAGCACAATATAAAGACTTTTTTTCAGCATACAGCAACGAAATTGTAGAAATGTTTTTTTTACAATCAGCTCAATGAAAAGCCCTCAGATGAATTGGGATGCATACAGTAGCGCACACAGGAATTTTTCAAAGGGGGGGGGGGAGAAGGGTCGAAAGTCCACTATTCTCGTACCATCCTCTAATACGCCGCCCAACATATTCTTTTGATTTTGTCGATTTTAGGGAACAAAAAACAGTAAAAAAACTAATTAATGAATAAATGATTAGCATTAATTAATAAAATTAATTATTAATAACAAATGATTAAATTTTACGTACTATATACATAGGATTATAACCAATCGAAAAAAAATCAAGGGCTTTGGGAATGGTCCGGATTCGTGCCCCCCCCCCCCTTTGTGTGCGCCAACTGGATGCATATAAAAATATCAGGAACTTGACGCACGCAAAGCGCGGGAAGTCAGCGCGAGCAGTGGAAGGCTTTGTCTTCCACTGCTTCAGGAAATTTATCTTTCTTTTTAAAAAAGGTGAATTTCCAAACATTCACTGCAAGTGAATGAGTGAAAGTAAGTTGGTACGTCTTGTGACTGAAAGAAACAATCAGAGGTATTTACACATGGTAGAATTTTAGACAAGCAGGGGAGAGATATAGTTTGACAAATGTTGCCCAAAAGTTAGGAATTTAAAAAATTATTGTATCACGAGCTTAGAAAGGTTTCCAAGAAACAGGTACATTTGTAAAAAAAGTACGATTGGTAGTGTTAGACCAAGAAAATAAAGATAAGTAATAACCATTATCGGCCAAAAACAAACTGAAACCACACAGTGGGACATTGCTTGCATACAGCAACCGAACAACAGGTGTTCCAGTTTACTGTGACCAGATGCCTTCATCAAGATTGCTTATTTGCACCATATCCCATTGACAGCAACCCGTCGGCAATGCTATTTACAATGGTGTAATGAACATATAAATTACAGCTTTACTTATTTAGGTTCGAAAATTAATAGAAACGATTGTACTACTGAAATCCAAAAGAGAATTTCTATGGCTAATAGATGTCTTAATGGAATACGAAAATATATGAAATCGAATTTAATCAAAAGAAAAAAACAAAAGTTCTATTGTATAAAAGTCTTTTAAGATCAGTATTAATTTATGCATGTGAAACTTGGTCAATGTCTGGAACAGTAGAGGACATGATAAGTATCTACGAAAGGAAGATTTTAAGATTTATTTTTGGAGGAATTCAGGAAAATGGAACGTGGCGAAGTAGATCAAATATTTCGAGCTCTATCAATCACATAATGTGTGTGTGAATCTGACATTGACAATTTCATCAAAATACAACGAATTAAATGGGCTGGTCACGTTGTCAGAATGGACGAAGACCGCACCACTAAAAAAGTCTTCAATGCCCAACCAATTGGCAGACGAAGAAAGGGCAGGCCATATCTTAGATGGATTGATGGCTTAGAAAAAAGGTCTCCTAGTTTCGAGAACTAATAATTGGAGAACAATAGCAGGAAGAAGGTTGTCCTGAAAAAGCTTCTTGAGAAGACCAAGGCCAACCCTGGGCTGTCGAGCCACTGAGGAAGGAAGGATTGAACATAAAAACTGGACATCTCAAAGGAGTTATGTCCTCTTTCCCAATGATAGTTATTTCGATCTGACATAATTTCTCGAGAATATTTAAAATGGATAGTCAAGAATGTGCTTTCAATCCACTAAAATCAGGTGAAAAGGTCGTTGGGGAGACCTACAGTACTTGTGCCGGAAAACATAATGATGGACGGACGGATGGAGTTCCGTATTTTATACAGATGTTCACTTACCTGAGATTGATACTTAATATGAACAGAGGCGTAGCGACCGCCGTATCGCTTATACTAGGCCCCAACATGTGTAAGCATAAAATATTAAGAGGCCCCTAACAAAGGCTCTCAAGGAGTTTTTGATACAGGGCTTATTCAGAACTAGCTACACCCCAGTTAATATGAAGTTATTCTTCTTCACATGGCATCTGTTCCGAAGTGCAATTAGTCCATATTTTGTTTTTATGGGCGAATGTACACAGTCACCACACGATCCCCATGCTGTTCAGGAGCTTCTAGAAAGTGAAATTGTCTTTGAATGCATTGACCAGAGGGTAGAGACCCTGTGGATATGATTCTACATTGCGGAGAAAACTCTAGAACCTGACACAGATGTTCATTGAAGAGGATAGGAACTCTTACCTCAAACACTCTTAAATAATCTGGTGTTGAGTATAAAAAGGTTGTTCCACGCAACCACTGACGTTAGAGATCATATCCCTTATACTAGGAATCGCTAATTAACTTTAAAAAAAAACATTTTATTTCATTATGGAATCCAATTTTTCTCCAGAATTAAGCTCGTCAATATCCTATCTCAGAATTGTCGAATATTTCCTGAATAGTTTAAGAGAGTTTTATGAAATGTTGAATTCAGGGGAAGTGAGGTTGTGGAACGGAATCCAACCATCTAAAACTTTTTGGTACCTAAAGAACTTATGTAAAGAGTTGTTGTCCTAGAAGTAAACTATTTTTCAAAAAGCCAAGGATAATATCTCGAAAAAAGGACTTCAAAACATAAGAGCATTGTAGATGTATCTTTCAAGTTCCTTTGCAAAAAAGGGGTGCCCGTTATACGGCAAATATATCAAAAAAATTAAAAAATGCGGCTTTGAGAAGTATAAGTGAGCGTTACATACGTCGGATTTCACGTATAACTAAAATTTTGACAAAAGTAGTAGCTAATTTGTTTTAAAAAAAGAAGCATAATCCACATATTCTATAATTCGTTTTATTACTCGTCATTTTTTAAACTAAATCTTCATAAAAATATGAATAAAATTCCAATTTTTATGCCAACCATCAGAAATTTTTTCACGGACCAACCATTTGATGACCGTTGATTTATTTGATTCTGAATATGAAGATATTACCACGTATGAAATGTTTCCAAAAAATACATTTTTACTATACAAACAAATTTCTTTACTTACCACATTGTGCATCTACAAAATAAAACGAGGAAATATTTCTTCGATATTACACAGAGCCCTTTTGCTTAAATCTGGATGAAATTCCTTACTTATAAGGGAAAATGCTGAGGGTTAGTTTTATACATTTTGTCCTTCTTTTTTAACATTTTCTCGTCATATAGCCATGGTACAAGACGAACTAAAACACCTATTAATGCGGCAATAAAAATTCTGGAACAGATTCCAAAAAGGAGCAACCAAACGAACTACATAATTAAAACGGAAACATTGAAACTTGAAACATAGTAACAAGACCCATCTCTTTACATACGGTAATTATTCCCATTTAACTCTACAATATATAAAACCCTCAAAATAAATCATACAAATTATTGCCCTCACCGAAGGCAATAATTCACAGTGAACTAACTAACTTTAACATTTGTTAAGCACGCAAAATTTTCTATCAGGACGATAGAACTCTTTAAGAAAAAAAGAACAGGAAAAATGACGAATGCGAAAGAAAATATTATTTCTCTCGACTCATTCGGTTGCGGAGGCATAACTTGGGACACGAAACCACATTTCCAAGCCAAGCAAGAATTAAAGAAACCCTCACGTCCGGCATCAATCACTATTAAAAGAGCGTTAAGCTCTCTTTGCTTGTGTTCTTTAACTCTTGTGCTTAATAAGTGAACACAGGCCGTTATGAGCACCTGGGATGAATATAACTGTTGTGATGGTAACACCTCGGCTGCATGGCACGATATGCTGCCTTGTATCATGGTGTCGTTAAATGTTATTTAATATTTCTTCGCGGCAAAAGAATTGTCCAGGAGGGATTATAATCTCGCCCAGATTTTGGGTTAATTTTTCTGTTGATAGGCCGTAGATGGCTGTTAAAATGTAAATAGACATGGATTTGAGATGGTTGGGAGAAAAAAAAGGACTTTTTGTCGTTTAAATCATTGTTTATTCTGGGCACGTTTTTTCGGTGGGATACTAAATCTTTTTTGCGTGATTAGAGGGAGTTATAACAATTTTCTTTTATGCCTTCACGTACAGGAAAAAAAATTATGTTTCTCATCAATTATCTTTCCGTAATTTTTCATAATACATTCCAGAATTACTCGAGTAATATGATTTAAGGGCTAAGAACGAGAAATGGAAATGTAACCAAATGACTTGCTTTGCTTAAACCAGCAATTTACTCGCAATTACAAGGCACAAGGATAACATTTCGTTCATGTTTACAAAACTCAATTACTGGAATTAAGCGACTGTGTTTTGGCAAGTAACTAGGGATCCAAGTAACATTGGTAACAGACCTCGTTATTACGAATTACGGTCATAAAAAAATTCCTTAATTAGCTCATCTCTTCCTAAATGTTCCTATTGATAGAAAATTTTGTGGAATTTTCAATCTTGAAACAGATAGTATTGCATGAAACTTGATTTTAAATCTATTACAATCAAATGACTAAAGCTTTGTCTAATGTCAAAGAGACTGTACAAAACTAAAAGCACATTTTCAGGTAGAACAATATCCCAATTTTTATATTCTCATTGTGTTGCAATATATATAACGGTTATCATACTATAACATTTAATTTTTAGTATTATACAGTCGCAGTTTTTTCCGTTGCATTAGCATTACAGCACAACATATGGAACCCATTTTAAATCAGAAAAAAGTGTACTAAGAAACAAATAATACCCAGTAGTACCATAAATCCTGATACAAAAATTTGAGATCCTATGCAACTCAAACGCAGCAGATGATTTTAAAGTTATGTAAAGTTATGAAATGTATGAAATACATTTCAGAACGTTGCAATCCTCCTTGCATGTTGTTCTAAATGAGTCAGAGCTTTAACACTTTGAACAGAAGTGTGCGGAGGATATTTCCCTACATCAAAATGAAGAGCTTGTCAATGATTTTTAATGTTCTTAAACTTTTTGGCATCTAAAAGTTATTTATCTAAACAATACTAAATTTTATAAGACCAACAGCATTGCAGACTGTAGTCGCCCGCGTTCAGTCGGAATACCAGCGATGATTCAAGACAGTGAGGGAAAGAACTCGACAAAAAATTCTTGTCGAAGGAAATATATTCTTGCTTTAGAGACGAACATGTCAAAAAAGAACAACGTGTCGCGTAGAAAGTGAAAACCTTAGTCCAAGAGGTTATTGAAAAATAACTACACATTGTCTAACAAAGGAATGAAAGAACCCGAGATACCTTAATGTATTAGACTGCCCTAAAATTGTGAATTTTGCCCAAAATTGACAATTCTTTATGATTCTATTTTATAGGCCATCTTATTAGATTTATAAAAATACCAAGTTTATTATTTTCCGTTCAATAGAACAAAAACTACAAATGTCTTAGAAAAAGCAGATGTCACTACTCTTTAAGCAAGATGTCATACTTTAAAACGTGTTTTATTCGAAATGTGTTTTTTCGAAAATGATCAAACGGGGACAGCGATTGCTAAAAAAGTTTTAAAAATAATTAACTGAAACTTTTTATGTTGTTGTGCATAATAGTAGAAGTGTTTTAAGTTGCAGATTTATCAATTACTGTTTTATTACAGAATTTACAGTCCCTTATGTGAATATAATAATTGTTTTTTTTTAAGCAATTTCATATAATAACTAAGATAAAGAGCTCTGTCTTTGTAAAAATGAAATCTCTTATCCTGAAAGGCCATTTCAAAAAGGAATAATATAGCAACACATCAGAGTTGAAAGATTGAAAATTTGTTCATAAACCTTTGGTACAAAATGGGCCCCGTTTATGTTATTTTTTTTGTAAATTTTTACCTTTTTCCCCCATTTTCGAACTAATTTCTTTTCTCTTTTTAGCATATTTTTCTTAAAATTTACTAAACAAATCTAAAAACCACAAAAAATCCCCATACCTCCATTTTCTTTAAAAAAAAGA